>CM053028.1:559675558-559724249 GCA_028564925.1 Lithobates sylvaticus | reverse complement strand
TCATGTCCCCAGTCTCTAACCATCTCTTGTATCATGTCTTCAGTCTCTAACCATTTCTTGTATCATGTCCCCAGTCTCTGACAATCTCTTGTATCATGTCCACAGTCTCTAACCATCTCCTGTAGCATGTCCTCAGTCTCTGTATCATGTCTGCAATCTCTTACTTAAACACACTGCTATAGTATTAGCAAAATATCCATTTGGTGCACCTCTAGCAGACATAATACAGGAGATGATCCGAGACTGCAGACATGATACAGGAGATGGTCAGAAACTGCAGACATAATACAGGAGTTGGTCAGAGACTGCAGACATGATACAGGAGATGGTCAGAAACTGCAGGCATAGAACAGGAGATGATCAGAGACTGCAGACATGATACAGGAGATGGTCAGAAACTGCAAACATTGGTACAGGAGATGGTCAGAGACTGCAGACATGATACAGGAGATGGTCAGAGGCTGGGAACATGATACAGGGCATGGTCAGAGACTGCAGACATGATACAGGAGATGGTCAGAGACTGGGAACATGATACAGGACATGGTCAGAGACTGTGAACATGATACAGAAGATGGTCAGAGACTGTAGACATGATACAGGAGATGGTCAGAGACTGCAGACATGATACAGGAGATGGTCAGAGACTGCAGGCATAGTACAGGAGATGGTCAGAGACTGCAGGCATAGTACAGGAGATGGTCAGAGACTGCAGACATAGTACAGGAGATGGTCAGAGACTGCGGACATGATACTGGACATGGTCAGAGACTGTGAACATGTGACAGAATATGGTCAGAGACTGCAGACATGATACAGGAGATGGTCAGAGACTGCAGACATTGATACAGGAGATGGTCAGAGACTGCAGACATGATAGAGGAGATGGCCAGAGACTGCAGACAGTACAGGAGATGGTCAGAGACTGCAGACAGTACAGGAGATGGTCAGAGACTGCAGACAGTACAGGACATGGTCAGAGACTGCAGACATGATACAGGACATGGTCAAAGACTGTGAACATGATACAGGAGATGGTCAAAGACTGCAGACATGATGCAGGAGATCAATGCAACCTCACCAGTGCCCATCATGCAGCCTGCCAGTGCCCGGATTAAAGCGGCAATATCCGTGTGTCACCGAACTGTATTTGAATTGCCCGGGTCTCAGTAACAATGTCCCGCCTCCTGTGATCACGTCACAGATTCAATGCCCCACGATTGGATCAGTGTGCCTTCTATCACAGGAGGCGGGACATTGTTACTGTGATGCAGGCAATTCAGCTCTGTGACACACGGAGATCGCCGCTCTGTGGGAGAGAGGAGAGAGGGGGAGAGAGGAGCACAGAGCAGGTAAGTATGACAAGTTTGTTTAAAAAAGAAATCCAACATTTACAAAGACTTTATGGTCTCTGTACAGGGAAGATCAGCATCTGACCCCAGAGAAGGTGGAGGCTGATAGACTGGAGGTGATAGAAGGCATTACTATTATATAAAGTAAAAGTTTACTAGTATTGTGCATTATATATAAAATTATATCCATGAAAAAAGTCTCAGCTTTCAGTGTTACTTTAATATAAAAGTCCTCCCTCCCCCTCCATATATCTTTTTTAACAAGAAAGAAACAAGAAACCCCTCCATATATCTTAATGTGTGACTCCCAGGTAAAATCCCCATATATCCTACTTCTGGGTATATTTATTATTATATATATGATATAAGATATATTACTTTCACTATTTCACAGTATAAATGAATCCCTTATAGTAGTGATTATCTGCTGTTTTTGTAATATAAAGGAATATTTTTTTAACCCCATCATAACAGATGATTAAAAAAAATCATGCTGCTGCTACTAAATGTCCTATGCTGGCCATACACGGATCGATTTTTGGAGGAGAATATTCACACAAATATTGGTATGAAAATTATTTGTACATTCGATGAATTGACGAGTGTATTTCAAAAATTCCACTTGCTTTTAACATTCAAGTTTTCTGTTCTGCTCTTTCGTATTTTCCCCGTCACTGTGGTGGAAAATGAACGCTGCTTTGACCCCACTAATGGTTACAAAATTGGATGATTGAAATAATCATTAGTTGCCGCCCTACAGAGGACCCATTTATTAGTTACTTTGAGGAGGGAATTGTAAGATCCTGATATGGGCGGAGTCCTGGTTTAGGGGAACCAATCATCTCATGTCTAGTAATAATCTTTTTATTTCTATTTTAGTAGATGGACGGGAGATGAGGAAAACCTCAGAGGATTGTCTCACTTTGTCTCCAGACTGTAAAGTAGAAGATGAGGACATTACACAGTATAGTCTAGGAAAAAACCTGACTACCTCGAATGTCCATCTGGCACCCCACAGTGTAGATGGACCATCGTATTCCTCTTATCCTGAGGAACCTCAGACTGTGAGGGACGGTGCCGTCCTTCCAACAGAGAAGAGCTTTTCCTGTACTGAGTGCGGGAAGTGTTTCCGTCATGAATCCCATTTTAATAGACATAAAAGATCTCATACAGGAGAGAAGCCCTATTCCTGTCCAGAGTGCGAGAAATGTTTTTCACATAAGTTCCATCTTTCCACACATCAGAGATCTCACACATGGGAGAAGCCGTATTCCTGTCCTGAGTGTGGGAAATGCTTTGTACTAAAGTCACAACTTTTCACACATCAGAGTTCTCATAATGGGAATAGTCCAGGAGAAAACACGGCTACCTCAAATGTCCATCCGGCACCACACAGTGTAGATGGACCATCATATTCATCTTATCCTGAGGAACCTCAGACTGTGAGGGACGGTGCTGTCCTTCCAACAAAGAGCTTTTCCTGTACTGAGTGCGGGAAGTGCTTCCCTTCTGAATCCAAACTTAATAGGCATATAAGATCTCACACAGGGGAGAAGCCGTATTCCTGTCCTGAGTGCGGGAAATGTTTTTCAGATAAGTCCTATCTTTACACACATCAGAGATCTCACACGGGGGAGAAGCCGTATTCCTGTCCTGAGTGCGGGAAATGTTTTTCAGTGAAGTCCCATCTTTCCAAACATCAGAGATCTCACACGGAGGAGAAGCTGTATTCCTGTCCTGAGTGCGGGAAATGTTTTACACAGAAGTCCCATCTTTCCACACATCAGAGATCTCACACGGGGGAGAAGCCGTATTCCTGTGCTGAGTGCGGGAAATGTTTTTCAGACAATTCCAGTTTTAACAGACATCAGAGATCTCACACGAAGGAGAAGCCGTATTCCTGTCCTGAGTGCGGGAAATGTTTTTCAGTGAAGTCCAGTCTTAACACACATCAGAGATCTCACACAGGGCAGAAGCCGTATTCCTGCCCTGAGTGCGGGAAATGTTTTTCAGTGAAGTGCAATCTTTACTCACATCAGAGATCTCACACAGGGGAGAAGCCGTATTCCTGCCCCGAGTGCGGGAAATGTTTTTCATTGAAGTCCCATCTTTCCTCACATCAGAGATCTCACACGGGGGAGAAGCCATATTCCTGTCCTGAGTGCGGGAAAGGTTTTTCAGAAAAGTCCATTCTTTACATACATCAGAGATCTCACACGGGGGAGAAGCCGTATTCCTGTCCCGAGTGCGGGAAATGTTTTTCGGATAAGTCCAATCTTTACAGACATCAGAGATCTCACACAGGGGGGAAGCCGTATTCCTGTCCTGAGTGAGGGAATTGTTCCTCACTGAAGTCCTGTCTTCCTGTACATAACAAATCCCACACAACCCTTGAGGTGTATTAGTGCCTTGAGTGCGGGAAATGTCTTCTATATAAATGTTGCTGGACATCAGATCTCTCATGTGGGGAAGAAGCACACCCTGATATACACCTCAGATATACTCCATGGCTGATCTTCATCATGGAAGAAACAGTTGATAAGGAGATCAGAGATCACCAAAGACATGGAGATCACCAAAGACATGGATGAAGTGTTATACCATGTTGGCCATTTGTTATACCATGTTGGCCATTGATAGCAGTGGAAAAATAAAAATTGAGTCATTACCTCTCATTGGCTGAGTACATTTTGTGGTGTAAGATTTCACAAACACATAGAGATCCATTTAAAAAAAAATAGTTGAACGGTTATGACCGGCATTCGCCCAGCCATGATGAATATTGGCCGTATTTTATTTCATCCTCTGATTTCCTTGACTCCATCTAATGACCATAATGCAGTATTGCACTATTTGAGGTATTTCAGGAAAAATACCAGATTATGGCCACTAGATGGAGCTGATGATCATAGGAAATCACTGTGTTAAATCACAGCCAGAAATTGTAACAGCTGAATGAATGATTGTCACATTAGTCCAATACGTTTTTTGAAAAATAGACCTTTTAGGCTCCTTTCACACTGGGGCGTTTTTCATGCGGTACAGCCCTAAAAATAGCGCCTGTATACCGCCTGAAAAAATCCGGCCCCTTTAACTCCAGTGTGAAAGCCGGCGGGCTTTCACACTGGAGCGGTGCGCTAGCAGGATGACAAAAAAAGTCCTGCTAGCAGCATCTTTGGAGCGGTATAGGAGCGGTGTGTTCACCGCTCCTTCCCATTGATTAGAATGGGACACCGCGGTAAAACCGCAGCAATACCGGCGCTCTGCGGGGGTGTTTAACCCTTTTTCGGCCGCTCGCGGAGGGTAAAACTGCACCGCGAGCGGCCGAATACCGCGGTTAAAACGACGGTAAAGCAGCGCTAAATATAGCGCTGCTTTACCGTCACCGCGGCTCCCCGCCCCAGTGTGAAAGGGGCCTTAGTCTCCTTCATCAGACATGTCTTCATACTAATACCTGAGATCATACTCATACACTTATCAGTACAGTACACACTGAAGGATAGAACTTAAATAAGCCAACACTATTAGACTAACCATTGAATTAAAATGAGAAATACTATGTTTGGACTTTAGATGGCGCTAAGTATAATAGCAATTATCTCCAGCTAGTGGCAAATGTAGTATTTTCTATTTTAAATCAATGGAAATTATTCGACCAGCAAATAGCCAATTAAACTCCATTTTCCCCTCATTCACACAGAAGGAATGTACAAGTATTTTCATTGGGTGAATTATTATGTAAATTATTTATGAATAGACCCCTAAATGTCAGGAGACGTTTATATAAAGATGGGAAGTATGTAGCAGATAAATGAATAGACATCCTAGCAATGTTATTACCAGGCTGCAGCTAGGGGGAGCTCTAATGTTTAGAGTGTGACCACAGCAGAGTGATCCCATCTAGCTCACATTAACCCTTTCACTGCCAGAGCTGGTTTTGTATTATTTTTGCACACATGGTAATATCAAGATTTTGGGCCTGAAGATTAGATAAAACCCCCAAACATATATTTTCTGAAAGCAGAGGCCCTGGAGAATAAAATGGTGGTAATTGTTAAGGTGTTCCTCGTACACAAATGTCACCTTCATATCCGGGTTTATTTTCTACTTTCCCCCATTTTCTATGGTGTGATCTTTTCTACAATACTTTGTTATAATAATGTAACACGTTGTGTATTGTATTGTACACAAATAATAATGACTCCGCCTCCACATTCCAGACAAGTCATTTTCCTGACCAATTGGATTTCTTCCTTTACTATTTCCTGATTTTATGACTTCAATCTTGTTATAAGTAACATTATAATAAAAATATGTATTAAATTAAAAAATATATTCTGTGTGTCGCTGCAATGATGAAATTCTTTGGTACCCAAAATTGCTCATAGATGACGCTTTAAATCCTTTACAGGTCATCAGTTTAGAGATAACCAGAAATAATGGCCCAGAGTGCAGTGGTCAGGAACATGTCATATACAGGCCTGTGTATAGAGTGCGGTGGTCGGGAACATGTCATATACAGTCCTGTGTATAGAGTGCGGTGGTCAGGAACATGTCATATACAGCCCTGTGTATAGAGTGCAGTGGTCAGGAACATGTCATATACAGTCCTGTGTATAGATGGCAGTGGTCAGGAACATGTCATATACAGTCCTGTGTATAGAGTTCGGTGGTCAGGAACATGTCATATACAGTCCTGTGTATAGAGTGCGGTGGTCGGGAACATGTCATATACAGTCCTGTGTATAGAGTGCGGTGGTCGGGAACATGTCACATACAGCCCTGTGTATAGAGTGCAGTGGTCAGGAACATGTCATATACAGTCCTGTGTATAGAGTGCGGTGGTCAGGAACATGTCATATACAGTCCTGTGTATAGAGTGCGGTGGTCAGGAACATGTCATATACAGTCCTGTGTATAGAGTGCGGTGGTCAGGAACATGTCATATACAGTCCTGTGTATAGAGTGCGGTGGTCAGGAACATGTCATATAGAGCCCTGTGTATAGAGTGCGGTGGTCAGGAACATGTCATATACAGTCCTGTGTATAGAGTGCGGTGGTCAGGAACATGTCATATACAGTCCTGTGTATAGAGTGCGGTGGTCAGGAACATGTCATATACAGTCCTGTGTATAGAGTGCGGTGGTCGGGAACATGTCATATACAGTCCTGTGTATAGAGTGCGGTGGTCAGGAACATGTCATATACAGTCCGGTGTATAGAGTGCAGTGGTCAGGAACATGTCATATACAGTCCTGTGTATAGAGTGCGGTGGTCAGGAACATGTCACATACAATCCTGTGTATAGAGTGCAGTGGTCAGGAACATGTCACACACAGTCCTGTGTATAGAGTGCGTGGTCGGGAACATGTCATATACAGTCCTGTGTATAGAGTGCGGTGGTCAGGAACATGTCATATACAGTCCTGTGTATAGAGTGCGGTGGTCGGGAACATGTCATATACAGTCCTGTGTATAGAGTGCGGTGGTCAGGAACATGTCATATACAGTCCTGTGTATAGAGTGCGGTGGTCAGGAACATGTCATATACAGTCCTGTGTATAGAGTGCGGTGGTCAGGAACATGTCATATACAGTCCTGTGTATAGAGTGCGGTGGTCGGGAACATGTCATATACAGTCCTGTGTATAGAGTGCGGTGGTCGGGAACATGTCACATACAGTCCTGTGTATAGAGTGCGGTGGTCGGGAACATGTCATATACAGTCCTGTGTATAGAGTGCGGTGGTCAGGAACATGTCATATACAGTCCTGTGTATAGAGTGCGGTGGTCAGGAACATGTCATATACAGTCCTGTGTATAGAGTGCGGTGGTCAGGAACATGTCATATACAGCCCTGTGTATAGAGTGCGGTGGTCAGGAACATGTCATATACAGCCCTGTGTATAGAGTGCGGTGGTCAGGAACATGTCACATACAGTCCTGTGTATAGAGTGCGGTGGTCAGGAACATGTCATATACAATCCTGTGTATAGTGTCCGGTGGTCGGGAACATGTCATATACAGCCCTGTGTATAGAGTGCGGTGGTCAGGAACATGTCATATACAGCCCTGTGTATAGAGTGCAGTGGTCAGGAACATGTCATATACAGTCCTGTGTATAGAGTGCGGTGGTCAGGAACATGTCATATACAGCCCTGTGTATAGAGTGCGGTGGTCAGGAACATGTCATATACAGCCCTGTGTATAGAGTGCAGTGGTCAGGAACATGTCACATACAATCCTGTGTATAGAGTGCAGTGGTCAGGAACATGTCACATACAGTCCTGTGTATAGAGTGTGGTGGTCGGGAACATGTCATATACAGCCCTGTGTATAGAGTGCGGTGGTCGGGAACATGTCACATACAGTCCTGTGTATAGAGTGTGGTGGTCGGGAACATGTCATATACAGTCCTGTGTATAGAGTGTGGTGGTCGGGAACATGTCATATACAGTCCTGTGTATAGAGTGCGGTGGTCGGGAACATGTCACATACAGCCCTGTGTATAGAGTGCAGTGGTCAGGAACATGTCATATAGAGCCCTGTGTATAGAGTGCGGTGGTCAGGAACATGTCATATACAGTCCTGTGTATAGAATGCGGTGGTCGGGAACATGTCACATACAATCCTGTGTATAGAGTGCAGTGGTCAGGAACATGTCACACACAGTCCTGTGTATAGAGTGCGTGGTCAGGAACATGTCATATACAGCCCTGTGTATAGAGTGCAGTGGTCAGGAACATGTCATATACAGTCCTGTGTATAGAGTGCGGTGGTCGGGAACATGTCACATACAGCCCTGTGTATAGAGTGCAGTGGTCAGGAACATGTCATATACAGTCCTGTGTATAGAGTGCGGTGGTCAGGAACATGTCATATACAGCCCTGTGTATAGAGTGCGGTGGTCAGGAACATGTCATATACAGTCCTGTGTATAGAGTGCGGTGGTCGGGAACATGTCACATACAGCCCTGTGTATAGAGTGCAGTGGTCAGGAACATGTCATATACAGTCCTGTGTATAGAGTGCGGTGGTCAGGAACATGTCATATACAGTCCTGTGTACAGAGTGCGGTGGTCAGGAACATGTCATATACAGTCCTGTGTATAAAGTGCGGTGGTCAGGAACATGTCATATACAGCCCTGTGTATAGAGTGCGGTGGTCAGGAACATGTCATATACAGCCCTGTGTATAGAGTGCGGTGGTCAGGAACATGTCACATACAGTCCTGTGTATAGAGTGCGGTGGTCAGGAACATGTCATATACAATCCTGTGTATAGTGTCCGGTGGTCAGGAACATGTCATATACAGCCCTGTGTATAGAGTGCAGTGGTCAGGAACATGTCATTTACAGTCCTGTGTATAGAGTGCAGTGGTCAGGAACATGTCATATACAGTCCTGTGTATAGAGTGCGGTGGTCGGGAACATGTCACATACAGCCCTGTGTATAGAGTGCAGTGGTCAGGGACATGTCATATACAGTCCTGTGTATAGAGTGCGGTGGTCAGGAACATGTCATATACAGCCCTGTGTATAGAGTGCGGTGGTCAGGAACATGTCATATACAGTCCTGTATATAGAGTGCGGTGGTCGGGAACATGTCACATACAGCCCTGTGTATAGAGTGCAGTGGTCAGGAACATGTCATATACAGTCCTGTGTATAGAGTGTGGTGGTCAGGAACATGTCATATACAGTCCTGTGTATAAAGTGCGGTGGTCAGGAACATGTCATATACAGCCCTGTGTATAGAGTGCGGTGGTCAGGAACATGACATATACAGTCCTGTGTATAGAGTGCGGTGGTCGGGAACATGTCATATACAGTCCTGTGTATAGAGTGCGGTGGTCAGGAACATGTCATATACAGTCCTGTGTATAGAGTGCGGTGGTCAGGAACATGTCATATACAATCCTGTGTATAGAGTGCGGTGGTCAGGAACATGTCATATACAGCCCTGTGTATAGAGTGCGGTGGTCAGGAACATGTCATATACAGTCCTGTGTATAGAGTGCGGTGGTCAGGAACATGTCATATACAATCCTGTGTATAGAGTGCGGTGGTCAGGAACATGTCATATACAGCCCTGTGTATAGAGTGCAGTGGTCAGGAACATGTCATTTACAGTCCTGTGTATAGAGTGCGGTGGTCAGGAACATGTCATATACAGCCCTGTGTATAGAGTTCAGTGGTCAGGAACATGTCATATACAGCCCTGTGTATAGAGTGGGGTGGTCAGGAACATGTCATATACAGTCCTGTGTAAAGAGTGCGGTGGTCGGGAACATGTCATATACAGCCCTGTGTATAGAGTGCAGTGGTCGGGAACATGTCATATACAGCCCTGTGTATAGAGTGCGGTGGTCAGGAACATGTCATATACAGTCCTGTGTATAGAGTGCGGTGGTCAGGAACATGTCATATACAGTCCTGTGTATAGAGTGCGGTGGTCAGGAACATGTCATATAGAGCCCTGTGTATAGAGTGCGGTGGTCAGGAACATGTCATATACAGTTCTGCGTATAGAGTGCGGTGGTCAGGAACATGTCATATACAGTCCTGTGTATAGAGTTCAGTGGTCAGGAACATGTCATATACAGCCCTGTGTATAGAGTGCGGTGGTCAGGAACATGTCATATACAGTCCTGTGTAAAGAATGCGGTGGTCGGGAACATGTCATATACAGCCCTGTGTATAGAGTGCAGTGGTCGGGAACATGTCACATACAGCCCTGTGTATAGAGTGCAGTGGTCAGGAACATGTCATATACAGTCCTGTGTATAGAGTGCGGTGGTCAGGAACATGTCATATACAGTCCTGTGTATAGAGTGCGGTGGTCAGGAACATGTCATATAGAGCCCTGTGTATAGAGTGCGGTGGTCAGGAACATGTCATATACAGTTCTGTGTATAGAGTGCGGTGGTCAGGAACATGTCATATACAGTCCTGTGTATAGAATGCGGTGGTCGGGAACATGTCATATACAATCCTGTGTATAGAGTGCAGTGGTCAGGAACATGTCATATACAGCCCTGTGTATAGAGTGCGGTGGTCAGGAACATGTCATATACAGTCCTGTGTATAGAGTGCGGTGGTCAGGAACATGTCACATACAATCCTGTGTATAGAGTGCAGTGGTCAGGAACATGTCACACACAGTCCTGTGTATAGAGTGCGTGGTCAGGAACATGTCATATACAGCCCTGTGTATAGAGTGCAGTGGTCAGGAACATGTCATATACAGTCCTGTGTATAGAGTGCGGTGGTCAGGAACATGTCATATACAGTCCTGTGTACAGAGTGCGGTGGTCAGGAACATGTCATATACAGTCCTGTGTATAAAGTGCGGTGGTCAGGAACATGTCATATACAGCCCTGTGTATAGAGTGCGGTGGTCAGGAACATGTCATATACAGCCCTGTGTATAGAGTGCGGTGGTCAGGAACATGTCATATACAGTCCTGTGTATAGAATGCGGTGGTCAGGAACATGTCATATACAGTCCTGTGTATAGAGTGCGGTGGTCAGGAACATGTCACATACAGTCCTGTGTATAGAGTGCGGTGGTCAGGAACATGTCATATACAATCCTGTGTATAGTGTCCGGTGGTCAGGAACATGTCATATACAGTCCTGTGTATAGAGTGCGGTGGTCAGGAACATGTCATATACAGCCCTGTGTATAGAGTGCGGTGGTCAGGAACATGCCATATACAGTCCTGTGTACAGAGGGCGGTGGTCAGGAAAATGTCATGTACAGTCCTGTGTATAAAGTGCGGTGGTCCGGAACATGTAATATACAGCCCTGTGTATAGAGTGCGGTGGTCAGGAACATGTCATATACAGTCCTGTGTATAGAGTGTGGTGGTCGGGAACATGTCATATACAGTCCTGTGTATAGAGTGCGGTGGTCAGGAACATGTCATATACAGCCCTGTGTATAGAGTGCAGTGGTCAGGAACATGTCATATACAGTCCTGTGTATAGAGTGCGGTGGTCAGGAACATGTCACATACAATCCTGTGTATAGAGTGCAGTGGTCAGGAACATGTCAGATACAGTCCTGTGTATAGAGTGCGTGGTCAGGAATATGTCATATACAGCCCTGTGTATAGAGTGCGGTGGTCGGGAACATGTCACATACAGCCCTGTGTATAGAGTGCAGTGGTCAGGAACATGTCATATACAGTCCTGTGTATAGAGTGCGGTGGTCAGGAACATGTCATATACAGCCCTGTGTATAGAGTGCGGTGGTCAGGAACATGTCATATACAGTCCTGTATATAGAGTGCGGTGGTCGGGAACATGTCACATACAGCCCTGTGTATAGAGTGCAGTGGTCAGGAACATGTCATATGCAGTCCTGTGTATAGAGTGCGGTGGTCAGGAACATGTCATATACAGTCCTGTGTACAGAGTGCGGTGGTCAGGAACATGTCATATACAGTCCTGTGTATAAAGTGCGGTGGTCAGGAACATGTCATATACAGCCCTGTGTATAGAGTGCGGTGGTCAGGAACATGTCATATACAGCCCTGTGTATAGAGTGCGGTGGTCAGGAACATGTCACATACAGTCCTGTGTATAGAGTGCGGTGGTCAGGAACATGTCATATACAATCCTGTGTATAGTGTCCGGTGGTCAGGAACATGTCATATACAGTCCTGTGTATAGAGTGCGGTGGTCAGGAACATGTCATATACAGCCCTGTGTATAGAGTGCAGTGGTCAGGAACATGTCATTTACAGTCCTGTGTATAGAGTGCAGTGGTCAGGAACATGCCATATACAGTCCTGTGTACAGAGGGCGGTGGTCAGGAACATGTCATGTACAGTCCTGTGTATAAAGTGCGGTGGTCAGGAACATGTCATATACAGCCCTGTGTATAGAGTGCGGTGGTCAGGAACATGTCATATACAGCCCTGTGTATAGAGTGCGGTGGTCAGGAACATGTCATATACAGTCCTGTGTATAGAGTGCGGTGGTCGGGAACATGTCACATACAGCCCTGTGTATAGAGTGCAGTGGTCAGGAACATGTCATATACAGTCCTGTGTATAGAGTGCGGTGGTCAGGAACATGTCATATACAGCCCTGTGTATAGAGTGCGGTGGTCAGGAACATGTCATATACAGTCCTGTATATAGAGTGCGGTGGTCGGGAACATGTCACATACAGCCCTGTGTATAGAGTGCAGTGGTCAGGAACATGTCATATACAGTCCTGTGTATAGAGTGTGGTGGTCAGGAACATGTCATATACAGTCCTGTGTACAGAGTGCGGTGGTCAGGAACATGTCATATACAGTCCTGTGTATAAAGTGCGGTGGTCAGGAACATGTCATATACAGCCCTGTGTATAGAGTGCGGTGGTCAGGAACATGTCATATACAGCCCTGTGTATAGAGTGCGGTGGTCAGGAACATGTCATATACAGTCCTGTGTATAGAGTGCGGTGGTCAGGAACATGTCATATACAGTCCTGTGTATAGAGTGCGGTGGTCAGGAACATGTCATATACAGTCCTGTGTATAGAGTCAGGAACATGTCATATACAGTCCTGTGTATAGAGTGCGGTGGTCAGGAACATGTCATATACAGCCCTGTGTATAGAGTTCAGTGGTCAGGAACATGTCATATACAGCCCTGTGTATAGAGTGCAGTGGTCAGGAACATGTCATTTACAGTCCTGTGTATAGAGTGCAGTGGTCAGGAACATGCCATATACAGTCCTGTGTACAGAGGGCGGTGGTCAGGAACATGTCATGTACAGTCCTGTGTATAAAGTGCGGTGGTCAGGAACATGTCATATACAGCCCTGTGTATAGAGTGCGGTGGTCAGGAACATGTCATATACAGCCCAGTGGTCAGGTGTATAGAGTGCGGTGGTCAGGAACATGTCATATACATGTCATATACAGCCCTGTGTATAGAGTGCGGTGGTCAGGAACATGTCATATACAGTCCTGTGTATAGAGTGCGGTGGTCAGGAACATGTCATATACAGCCCTGTGTATAGAGTGCGGTGGTCAGGAACATGTCATATACAGTCCTGTGTATAGAGTGCGGTGGTCAGGAACTTGTCATATACAGTCCTGTGTACAGAGTGCGGTGGTCAGGAACATGTCATATACAGTCCTGTGTATAGAGTGCGGTGGTCAGGAACATGTCATATACAGTCCGGTGTATAAAGTGCGGTGGTCAGGAACATGTCATATACAGCCCTGTGTATAGAGTGCGGTGGTCAGGAACATGTCATATACAGCCCTGTGTATAGAGTGCGGTGGTCAGGAACATGTCACATACAGTCCTGTGTATAGAGTGCGGTGGTCAGGAACATGTCATATACAATCCTGTGTATAGTGTCCGGTGGTCAGGAACATGTCATATACAGTCCTGTGTATAGAGTGCGGTGGTCAGGAACATGTCATATACAGCCCTGTGTATAGAGTGCGGTGGTCAGGAACATGTCATATACAGTCCTGTGTATAGAGTGCAGTTGTCAGTTTGGGCACCTGGGTCCTGCCCCAGGGGACATGTATCAATGCAAAAAAAGTTTTAAAAACTGAAGTTTTTTCGGGAGCAGTGATTTTAATAATGCTTAAAGTGAAACAATAAAAGTGAAATATTCCTTTAAATTTCGTACCTGGGGGGGTGTCTATAGTATGCCTGTAAAGTGACGCATGTTTCCTCTGTTTAGAACAGTCCGAGTGCAAAATTAAATTTCTGAAGGAAAAAAAGTCATTTAAAAGTACTAGCCCTAGCTATAGTACAGGCTATAATTAGGGATGGGCTATCTGTTCGAGTCGAACATGAGTTCGACTCAAACATTGGCTGTTCGCCGGTTTGGCGAACAGCGAACAATTTGGGGTGTTCGCGGCTAATTCGAAAAGCCATGGAACACCCTTTAAAAGTCTATGGGAGAAATCTAAAGTGCTAATTTTAAAGGTTAATATGCAAGTTATTGTCATGTTTGGGGACCCGGGTCCTGCCCCAGGGGACATGTATCAATGCAAAAAAAAGTTTTAAAAAAGGCCACCCGTCATGTGACCCTGTCCCACTCTGACAATGGGGAAACGCCAGGGTTTCCCAGTGACGTGTGCGGGTGACCCCGCCTCCTCTGATGCAACGCAGGATTCCCGTTGCATCAGAAGGGGGTGGGGTCACCCGCACACGTCACTGGGAAACCTGGCGTTTCCCTTGTCAGAGGGGGATAAGGTCACGTTATGGGTGGCCCCGCCCTCATCTACATAAGAAGTGTCAAGCTGGCGCCGTGTCATTGGATCCTGTGCGTGTTCCTCGCTAGAGTCGCTGGAGATCATCCATCGCTGGAGATCGAGAATTGGATTACATCGCTGGAGTAGGAGCATGGATTTATTGGATTACATCGCTGGAATCTCTTTTTTATTTTATAAAGTACTTCTCCCACGGTGTGTTTTTTTTTTTACCATTTTTACACTTTCTTTTTGTGAAATGGTAGGGGTACAATGTCCCCATTACCATTTCAAACAGGGGGGGGTGGGATCTGGGGGTCCCCTTGTTTACGGGGGCTTCCAAATTCCAATAAGCCCCCTGCCCACAGACCCCCACAACCACCGGGCAAGGGTTGTGGGGATGAGGCCCTTGTCCCCATCAACATCCTCCCCATGTTGAGGGCCTGGTACGGTTCAGGAGAGGGGGCAGCTCTCTCGTCCCCCCTCTTTTCCTGCGGCCTGCCAGGTTGCGTGCTCAGATAAGGGTCTTGTGTTGATTTTTTGGGGAACCCCGCGCCATTTCTTTTTCATTTTGGCACGGAGCTCCCCTTAATATCCATACCAGACCTGAATTTTTGGGGGGACCCCAACGCATTTTTATTTTTTTATTTTTCAATGACTTTTATTTGAATTGTTGGGACCGATAATTCATTAATAGCCGGCACTAGCGCTAGTACTATAAATTACTTTTTTTCCTTTAGAAATGTAATTTTGCTCTTGGACTGTTATGAACACAGGAAACATGCGCTACTTTACAGGCATACTATACACACCCCCAGGTACGAAATTTAAAGGAATATTTCACTTTAAGCATTATTAAAATCACTGCTCCCGAAAAAAACGTCCGTTTTTAAAACGTTGTTTTGCATTGATACATGTCCCCTGGGGCAGGACCCGGGTCCCCAAACACGTTTCATGACAATACCATGCATATTGACGTTTAAGATTAGTACGTTTGATTTCTTCCATAGACTTTTAAAGGGTGTTCCGTGGCTTTCGAATTTGCCACGAACACCCCAAATTGTTCACTATTCGGCGAATGGGCGAACAGCCAATGTTCGAGTCCAACTCATGTTCGACCCGAACAGACAGTCCATCCTTACTCACAAACACAGAAACATCCTCGTCCTCTTTATGCTTTGTCTGTTTAAAATCAGTAAGCGTCTGATCAGGGTCACGGTGCTGTCTGTCAAAACATCAATATATTCCTGAGCCCTGGTACTCACATGAGTATCCTTGTAAACTCTAATGATAATGGATGCTGGTGGTCTTCAGCTTTCCATGATGCTCTGTTCTTTATTTTCCTCTGAGCAGGTCCATTCCTCTATCACTTCTATCACTGCAAAATCTTTCCACACCTCAAAGCTTTCTTCACCAGCGGGGGCAGGGAGCGCCCCTGAAAAAGCCTTTAATTTGCGATAAGAATCGGCATGTAAATTCTGACCGATGACTTCAGTGACTTTTAGCAGCAGGTGCTCAATATTTGTTTCCTGCTTAGCGGCTGTAGCAGTCAACAGAGTTTCTCCTGATGAAGCCGTTGTATTCAATGGTTCACACTTTACAGGCAGGGCTGGTAACTTCCGTCTTACTGGAGGTGAGATTACTGGAAATACTACAGCACAACCAATTACATCAGCCCCCTTTGGATATGTGCAAAAGGGCCCTTTAACTGGATTTAAATCCACCTCACTGAGACAGATAATGGGTATACAGTTCATAACTCTCATCTTCCCCTCTTTTATCCACAAGAGAGGCTGACTGCAAGGTTTCATTTGCTTGTAGCGCCCCCTACAGTCTATGGGGGCTCACAGTGATAGGTACACAGGAAATAGCAAATGTCCTTTTAGGTGGAAGTCCCTCTTCCAGGGCCCACTGCCTCACAGCTTCTGTTGAGAACAGCGACATGGTCGTTCCTAATGTCCTGATCCAAGATATTTATCTCAGCAGTGCCTCCAATTGTAGCACTTTTCTTCTCTCTCTCTCTCTGTGGCTACTGAGGTATGATGGCGCCACCTGTATAGTATTTAGGAGTGGAGTCTTCATAATCTGTGTGATCAGGACAGGATCTCTAACAAGCGCAGGGCCTCCACTCAATTGGGGCTTGTGAATAGCAAGTGAAATCCCAATTGAGAAATATATCTTCACATTAGTAATCCACACAGCATTGTATTTGAAAGTCCATGTATTGAAGAAATAACATTCAGTGAACCATCCAACATAAAGTATTATCCAAACAGGAACATGAAATCATTAACAGTCTCTATGTATGTCTCAGTGAGGGGAATCTGCAGTATTTACACATTCTGTGTCCTCTTAGCAGGAATTCACTCTTCTCTCTCCACATGTCTCTCTCTCCACCCACTTACCCACAAAACCCCTCGCCATCCTCTGCTCTTCTTAATGACCTCATCCTCGATGAGAGAGAGAGCATAGCAACCATATTGGAAAAGGGAAAACAGACACTGCATAACAAGAGTATACACTTGGTAAATGGGCAAAGAAATGATCACATCACTACATTAGCATATACGAGGAAGTGTTCTTACTTGGAGAGATCTCCACCACCATTCCTATGTAAACATTACCTACATGCAATTTATGTTTAACATATTCATAATGAGTGGACTGATATATATATATAAATATATATATATATATTTATGATTTTTGATATATTTTTGCAATTTCTTCACCAAAAAGTTAAATATCGGGAGTTATGTTTTTAACTTTGCCCTGTTAAACAAGACTTGTTATTATGAGACGTTTCTTGGGGCTGCAGTTCCTCTGAACTCCACAAGATGGTGATCTTACTTCTACCCAGATAGGAAGTCTCTATGGAAAACAGGAAATGATGTCAGGTACACACAGGAAGTTCCGGGTGAGAGGTGAGTCGGTAAGAAGTAGAGAGGAGACATTGCTGGAAGTGGCAGAAGACGAGGTAATAAGATCTTATCTTTTATTTACACCCAGTAACCCCCCGTCATGTCCGTCCTCTTCCTCCATAGTCTCTGTGATGTCTTTTATCTCCAGCAGATGATGATACACACATATATAGTGTGGAGACCTAGATTAACCCCTTCAGGGGCAGAAAATTTCCCCACTTACGGGGCCGGAACATTCTCTTCATTTTGGAGATAAATTCTAGTAATATGGTCCTCTAAACAAACAGCACTGACAATAAATAGACAAGACAATGACCATCCTGACCATACATGGCCTACAAAGGGCAATTATTACACTACACAGGCTGTTGGTCTCTGATGGTCCTCTCACCCCACCTGCACATACTTTTCTGACCTCCTTAAAGGAGAAGTCCAGCCTGAGATCGCTTGGCTGGGCTTCTCCTATGGGTTACAGGAGTGCAATTCGTTTTGCACTCTTGTGACCTGTTTTCAGCAGAGAGCGGGCTGAAGTCGGCTCTCTGGTGACATCACTGGAATCAGTCCAGGCACCGCATCATCACGACAATGAAGTCTGGATCTGCCAGGTGGCGGGACTGATGGCCATCTCAGCCTCTCAGCGAGCCACTGAGAGACTGAGACGGGCACTCCCCGCCCCTCCACAGCTCCAGTGAGCGCGGGGGGCGGAGCTGTGAGAACCGACCCATCGCAGATGTTAGATCGATCGGTTCTCAGTGAAGAGGCGCAGGGGGACCGATGCTGCATCCACCTAGGTAAGTATTTAATAAATATCTTTTTATACGGAATTACACTATGTTCCTCCCTCTCTTTCCATTTATGGCTTGTTTGGCGAGCTTTGTTATTCTCTGATCCCACTACCTGTGAAAGATCGCTGGAAAGATTTGATCTGTTATTGTTAACTGGGGATCCTTGGAATTATACTACTAAGCCTGTTTGACCCACCAAGTGTACTTGTGCGCGTCATAGCTTTCTGGTAAGCAGTTTGTGCTGTCGGTGGTGGTTCACCTTTTTTACTTGCTGGATTGGACACATTTATTTTTCAGCCACTTATATTTAGACTGCACTTTTTTGGATATTTATGTGGACTTTTGTTAGATTTGATTCAGTTCTAATTAGTCATCTAATACTCACCTCTTTGTATATCACTTATATCACTATATGTTAATGTATGGTATATAGTTTGATGTGATCATTTTTTTGTTGTTTATATACTATATTTGATAGCGCTGCACTTATTCTTCACATATTTACAGAAACCAAACAAAGCCAACAGAGAAAAGGGAATATCTGATCCAGCAGTCAAGAGGGTCCCGCACCTTAAAAATGTAGCAAACAGTCCAAACTAAATGTGTTCCCATGGGGGGGGGGGGGGGGGGGGGTCAGTTGTTAAATGTCCAGCAACCCTCCTATTGCCCCCCTCACATCCACATCCTATTATTGTGTGACCAACACCATCCAAATAATTCTTACTTTCATTTCCCAAAGTTATCCGTCTACAAGGAGACCTGTATAGATCAAATGATGGCACCAATGAGGATGGAGGAGGACCGGAGTCACATGACTGAGAAGATACTAAACCTCACCCTGGAGATCATCTACCTGCTGACCGGAGAGGTGAGAAGGATTCTGGGAGGTCACATGACATCACTCTTATCTCTATTAGGCCCCTTTCACACTGGGGCGGTTTTCAGGCGGTACAGCGCTAAAAATAGCGCCTGTACACCGCCTGAAAAAAATGGCCCCATTCACTCCAGTGTGAAAGCGGAGGGCTTTCACACTGGAGCGGTGCGCTAGCAGGACGGCAAAAAAAGTCCTGCTAGCAGCATCTTTTGAGCGGGATAGGAGCGGTGTATTCACCGCTCCTATACCGCTCCTTCCCATTGATTTGAATGGGACACCACGGTAATACCGCGGCAATACCGCCGCTACGGCGGAACTCTGCGGGGGATTTTAACCCTTTTTCGGTCGCTCGCGGGGGGTAAAACCGCACCGCGAGCGGGCCGAATCCCGCAGGCAAAACGACGGTAAAGCAGCGCTAAATATAGCGCTGCTTTACTGTCACCGCGGCTCCCGCCCCAGTGTGAAAGGGGCTTTAATAAAACACAGACCTGACCGGAGAGGTGAGGAGGATTCTGGGAGGTCACATGACATCACTCTTATCTCTAGTAATAAAACACAGACCTGACCGGAGAGGTGAGGAGGATTCTGGGATTCTAACATGATATTCCTATTGGTTCCTCAATACAGAGATTTCCTCTTGTGAAGTCAGGTGATCATATGACCATCACAGTGCCTCCATGTGACTCCCTAAAACCTGAGAGACACAACATGGAGAAGATTCTAGAAGTCACCAAGAAGATGATGGAGCTGCTGACAGGAGAGGTGAGCGGTGCTGGGAATTCTGGGACATTATCCAGTAACAGACAAGGGATGTGTCTGGATGGTGACTGTATCATTGTGTGTGTCAGGTTCCTATAAGGTGTCAGGATGTCACTGTCTATTTCTCCATGGAGGAGTGGGAGTATTTAGAAGGACACAAGGATCTCTACAAGGACCTCATGATGGACAATCAGCCGCCCCTCACATCACCGGGTAAGAGGAGACTTTATTGTAAAGGAGAGAGCAGTACGGAGGCTCCACCTAGATCCCCCATCGTCTGATAAACACTTAGAAACAATGTATTCAGTCAGTGTGTGTGTTTCCTACAGATGGATCCAGTAATGGGAACCCACCAGAGAGATGTCCCCGTCCTCTGTATTCCCGGGATACCACACAGGAAGGTCACACCATCCCCCACCATCATCAGGTAGATGAGGAACAATCACTGATAGTATCATTAGGATCTGTACATTATCTGCATTGTTACCATTGATGTAATTTTTATTATATATTCAGAGTGGAAACCTGAGAGATTCTAAAGTTGAGGTTAAAGAAGAGATAAAAGAGGAGGAGGATGATGAGGATGGGGTGATGGAGGAGTCAGAGTCTCTAAAAGAACACAAAGATCTGTACCAGGACACCATGGTGGAGTCATCCAGCTACAGAAACCCACCAGAGAGATGTCCCCGTCCTCTGTATTCCCAGGATTCCACACAGGAAGATCACACCATCCCCCACCATCATCAGGTAGATGATTGACAATTATTGGTGAATGAATGACTTGTATAGCGCTACCTATGCGAACTGAATCGCCTCAGAGCGCTTTTACCACTGGTGTCCATCTGTGGTATAGTGCGGTCTTTGCCCTGTGGGGTCCTGACACGCTTACAAACACATACACATATTTTGGCCAATTTTATCGACAGGATCTAATTAACCTACCAGCATGTCTTTGGAGTGTGGGAGGAAACCGGAGTACCCGGAGGAAACCCACGCAGGCAAAGGGAGAACATGCAAACTCCAGGCAGAAGGTGTCGTGGTCGGGATTTGAACCAGCGACCCTATTACTGCTAGGTGAAAGTGCTAACCACTACACCACTGTGCTGCCACTGTAGTTCTGATTTATACACAGCATGTTTGTTACAATGAATGTTTTATTATATATTCAGAGTGGAAACCTCGGGGATCATAATATTGATGTTAAAGAAGAGTATAAAGAGGAGGATGAGGAGTATGGAGTGATGGAGGAGTTTTCAGAAGGACACAAGGATATGATGGAGCCACCAAATACCAGGAACCCACCAGAGAGATGTCCCCGTCCTCTGTATTCCCGGGATTCCACACAGGAAGATTACACCATCCCCCACTGTTACAAGGTTGGTGGGGCTTATAAAACAGACTCATGGAGAAAATATGTGGATTTTTTATGTGATGTCACAATAATAAATCGTATTGTTTACGGATGATATTCTCTTTCATTTTCTTGATTTAGAGTGGAGATCCAATCGATATAGAATTTGAGGTTAAATCAGAAGAAGAAGAGAGGTATGTGAGGGATGATCAGCAGTCTATGGAGGAGGATGGAATAACGGGGACATTTATAGAGGAGGACACTCCTACAGAGATCAGTACAGGTGGGTCATTAACACTAAATACATTCCTCCACCCATACTGCTCACTGATTGGTCCAGAGTAGGACGGGGACTGGGTGATAATCTTCCTTCTCTGTGCTGCAGACACAATTTATGGATCTAGACTGGATTTATGGAAATTCTGGGGTTCAGCTGGCAGAAAAAGGTTGATTTTCACCATAGATGTTACTAGACCTAGGCACCTTGGGCATGTGCTTTGGGTCTTCTACCTCATGCCCAGGTCTAGCATGATCTCTGACAGAACAATTACTTGGATTACTTGCTCTGTTGTCTGCTGGCTGTGTCGGGTGGAGGGATATGTCTGTATAGTCTCAGACCCAAGTCACTGAGTGCAGTCTCAGGAGAGGGGAGGCAGCGGTGTGGGACCTCTGCAACTTGTCCCATGTAAACATTTAATCTTCCACTGATTACTGAATACCAATATTATGAGTCCTGACCCTTACACTGTATAATTTATATTGTACATTACATACTCCTGACCCCTGCACTATATACTCTATGTTGTACATTACATCATTCTGATACTATATAGTCCTATCTGTTGTATCTTATACTCTATGTTGTAGTTTACATAGTCCTGACTTCTGCTCTCTCCCCTCTACCCACTGCTATATATACACATAATATGTATTCTCTTTTGTTACACCCATTTCCTACCAGCTGCACATTTTATATCTGATGATTTGATTGGAGCACAGCCGGAACCAATCAGCTCATGTCTAGTAATAATCTTTGTATTTCTATTTTAGTAGATGGATGGGAGATGAGGAAAACCTCAGAGGATTGTCTCACTTTGTCTCCAGACTGTAAAGTAGAAGATGATGACATCACACAGTATAGTCCAGGAGAAAACCCGACTACCTCAAATGTCTATCCGGCACCACAAAGTGTAGATGGACCATCGTATTCCTCTTATCCTGAGGAGCCTCAGACTGTGAGGGACGGTGCCGTCCTTCCAACAGAGAAGAGCTTTTCCTGTACTGAGTGCGGGAAGTGTTTCCGTTGTAAATCCCATCTTAATGTACATCAGAGATCTCACACAGGAGAGAAGCCATATTCCTGTCCTGAGTGTGGGAAATGTTTTTCAGTGAGGTCCAGTCTTGATAAACATCAAAGATCTCACACGGGGGAGAAAACATATTTTTGTCCTGAGTGTGGGAAATGTTTTTCACAGAAGTCCGATCTTTCCAAACATCAGAGATCTCACAAAGAAGAGAAGCCGTATGCCTGTCCTGAGTGTGGGAAATGTTTTTCACAGAAGTCAGATCTTTCCAAACATCAGAGATCTCACACGGGGGAGAAGCCATTTTCCTGTCCTGAGTGCGGGAAATGTTTTTCACAGAAGTCCAGTCTTTTCACACATCAGAGATCTCACACGGGGGAGAAGCCGTATTCATGTCCTGAGTGCGGGAAATGTTTTTCAGTGAAGTCCAATCTTTATTTGCATCAGAGATCTCACACGGGGGAGAAGCCGTATTCCTGTCCTGAGTGCGGGAAATGTTTTTCACAGAAGTCCAATCTTTACAGACATCAGAGATCTCACAGGGGGGAGAAGCCGTATTCCTGTCCTGAGTGAGGGAATTGTTCCTCACTGAAGTCCTGCCTTGCTGTACATCAGGGATCCCACACAACCCTCGAGGTGTATTAGTGCCTTGAGTGCGGGAAATGTCTTCTATATGAATGTTGCTGGACATCACAGCTCTCATGTGGGGAAGAAGCACACCCTGATATACACCTCAGATATACTCCATGGCTGATCTCCATCATGTAAGAAACAGTTGATAAGGAGATCAGAGATCACCAAAGACATGGATGAAGTGTTGTAAAAATACAATGGATGGGCGGCTCATACAGGTCTGGTAATGTACTTTTATGTCATGGCTTTCTTCCAGGTCCGCACCCATGCACGCGCACACCCAGAAACCTCCACTGTCATTGGCTGTAGGACAAGTTTGTCAGCAGGTCCCAGCCAATGATTTTGCCCCGTACCCTGCTGATCACCTGCAGCCAATGACAAATCACTCCTGTGTTTTATTTTGTAAACACGGGGAGCTATCTTCTGATTTCTTCTCTTCCCGAGTCCCTTTCGGTTCAGAAGGGAGGATATCACCGCTCCAGGAGGACAAACAAGTAGTGAACCTCTCTCTCAGTTCAGGAGCCACAGGTGCTGGTAAATTGCTAGTATCAATGAGACAGGAAATAGTTCTGGACAGCCGCACTCTAAAGAAATTGCCTTTTTATTCAAAAAATCACATCAAAATCAAAAATATATGCCACAGCAGACAGGGGAACTGACGCGTTTCACACTAACAGTAGTGCATAGCTATGAGTAAGCACTACTGTTAGTCAGTTCTGCTGTGGCATGTATTTTTGATTTTTATGTGATTTTTTGAATAAAAAAGCAATTTCTTCAGATTGCGGCTCTCTAGAACCATTTCCTGTCTCCTTTTCGGTTCAGGAAGAGAAGAGAACACCACACTGTGAGTATAATCACCACAGTTTACACCCACACACCTTAGATTGGCACATTTAACCCCATTGATTGCCCTCATTCACCCTTTGATCACCCCTGTCACCCAGCCAGTGACATTAGTACAGCGTCGCTGTATTAGGGTCACTTGTTACATCAGATAATGCCAGGGTCAGCTAGCATTAGATTGTCCGCACACTATCGCACTCACGCTATAGGATCCTGATCACCAACATTACTAGTATAGTGTCTGTATGGATCAATATCCTGATCATGAATAGAACTATATTAGTGTCCCCCCCTTAGTATAGTGTCTGTATGGATCAATATCCTGATCATGAACAGAACTATATTAGTATCCCCCCCTTAGTATAGTGTCTGTATGGATCAATATCCTGATCATGAACAGAACTATATTAGTATCCCCCCTTAGTATAGTGTTCCTAATAACGCAGCGTTAGCAGGATCAGCCCTTCTGCCCCCCAACAAGTGCAGTGTCAGTAGATCACCGGCACCTCTGATACATTGCACACATAACCACAGTGTTGGCAGAATCAGGCCTGATCTAGCACTAGCAGATAAGGTTTATTTGTGTAGCACCCTGGAGTTTAGTCAGGGAGCTCCTCACAAATTTACCTGGTTGATTGTTAGAGATCTATTGATTTCTCCCTAAGTTTGGCCTTGTTGCACTTTTCTCTTCAACCACTAGGTGGCCGGGCACTTGGTGGTACTAGATATGAGAAGGGCAACCTAAGGTCAGGTTATGGGTATATGGGGTATCTCAGCCAATGGGCAGGGGTTGTCTTGAATCCCTTGGCCTGCTGGGAGAGCCTATATATTTGGGTGGAGGCAGGTGATCGATGTTCTGTGCCACCTGGATGGCTGTCTGGGTTGAAGTGTGTCATGTTGCCCCGGGCTGCTAGGCCAGAGATTGGGCCTATCCCGGGCACGTCTGGCTGCTAGGCTGTCTGAGGGCCTATCCAGAAGTAAGAGAGCAGCGCAGGGTTGGGACTGCGGGTTGCAGTCTAACCAAAAGTGACGGTTCTGCTGGTCTGGAGAACCTGTCGTAGTCAGAGATAGAGGGGAAGCTGTCGCCACTAAGGGACCACCCACCTTATTACCAGGGACCTCAGTGTGTAACTGAAGCAAGTACCGGAGCAGTATTCTCACCGAACGGGCCTGGTGGAGAATCAGGAAACTTCAGGCGGTGATCAAGCCAGGGACCCAACCAGCGGAGGTGACGCTTGTAGAGCAGCCTTGTGTGTCAGGGACTGAGCAGGCCAGTGGGGTGAAGCTTAAGAAGTATCTGGAGTGCCAAGCTAGAGACCCAGCAGAGAGGCGGGGGTGACGCTTGAGGAAAATACCACCGTGAAGATTGGAGAAGCTCAAAGGATTCGGTCAGTGAATCAGAGGGTCTAGTGAGAGACCGGGAGCTCAGTGGGCTGAAGAACTACAAGGAGAAGTTGTAGTGAAGGGGACAGAACTGTTATGCTTTGTATTAGGAACTGTTAAAGACTGTTGCCATAGGAGACAGCATTCCTGCACATGCAGATGTGGCATCTTGCTGGAGGCCTTTCCCTGCACGGCTGATTTCCTATTGAGTCTGCTAATTGAACTTGCAACTACGTAAGGGTGTCCTGGCCCTAGACCACTTTCCCCAAAAAGTTTTTAAGAGAAATAAACATCTCTTTTGCATTTAAGAAGTGTCTGGTGCCCAATAACTTCCACCCACTATGCCTCACAACCAACCATATACAGAAGGATGTGAGCTATCTCTGGCCCTGGATGTTCTCATTAGACTGAAGGAGGCCGGAGACCTTGCTACATTTGTAGTAGTTCAAGCAGTCGCTGACAGCCAGGAGCTCTTTTTCCTGTGAGTCGCACTAGGTACCTGTGCATTTAGTGGCCAAAATGTCCCAACAAAGATACTCTAGTGAAGAGGCCTACAGAATTCTGAGTATGACAGCTGAGAGTGAAGGGGGAGTCCTCACTGACAGAATCGGGCTCCGAATACGAACCTGTAGAGAGCAGCGGCACCCTGACAGGGAGCTCAGAGGATGGAGGAGAGGTCCCTGCTAAGGTCAAGCAAACCCGACCCTGGGTAGCTGAAGTGCTAGAAACACTTGATTTGTCTTATATGCCGCAGGATGCCAGTACTAGTGCCGCACTACCTTTTGGTGAGCTGGCAGGCACCAGTGGTTTAGTACATCCTAGTCTTTTACATACCAGGACAGAAGTATATCGTGCTGACCTGGCGGGTCCCACAAATGGAGTCCAATCTGGTGAGGTGGCTAGCACTAGTAGCATCCTGCAGACACCAAGAATTCTACCACAGACCCATAGAGCCCATAGTGTTCTTCCAGATGTGCTTGCAAATGCTGATTGGCAGCCCACAAATTGTGCAGTGTCCGTACTTCTCCCATTCAGGTGGAAACCGCAAATTTAACAACTCCCCTAGATTTTTTTTATCTGTTTTTCACGGAAGATCTGTAACGATTGTGAGCTGAAGGAATTTATACACAGTACATTGCCACCAGGCCAAATTTAATTCTTGCCAGACAATTCACATTGGAGACCTATCGAGGTTTATAAATGTAAAACTTTTTTGGGCCTAACCCTCAACATGGGCGTTACTAAAAAGAATGAGCCGCAATCTTATTATGTGTTCTCTGCTGCAATGGCCAGGCATAGATATGAGACAATAATGCGTTTTATGCATTTTAGTGATCACACACTTTGTCGTCCTCGGGGTGACCCTGAATGTGATCAGCTTTACAAAATTCCGCCCCTCATAAACTACCTCTCCCAGAAATTTGCAGATGTGTATACACCCCAACAAAACATCTATGTAAATGAGGACATCATACATTTCACTGGCCACCTTCCAATCAAACAGCATCTCTCCAGCAAGGGTGCCAGATCTTTATTTATTTTTTCAAATCTTTATTTATGTAAGACAATACAGAATCTGCTCATTGGTGTGCATACAAAGAAACATTTGAAATATAAAATCCAGGACATAAACACCACTTTACATTAGTAAATTAACCACAATCTCTGGAAAACTTTCCCTGGACTTCCGGGTCTAGGGAGCCTCTGCAGCCCGCGTGACAATTCTCCACGGCAGTCGCCGTATTTATAGATGCCAGATATAAAAATAAGGTGGAGATGACCCACAGGGTCTCTAGTACTAACAGAGAACAATGGAGCAAAAGTAGAGGAAGAAGGAAAAATAAATAAAAGTGGGGTAAGGAAGAAAGGGGGTGGCACTATCCAGTCGCCCAACCATGTCCGGGGAATCCTTATGAGGAGGTACACAATCAGCGAACTAAGCCACCAGCTTTGCATATTTCTCGGAATAGACAAATTCATGCCAATAGAATCATTTTGTGAGAAATTTCTCACCACGGCTCTTCTCCGTGGCCACCAAGTCCTCCATTGCATTAATGCCCGCCACTTTTTGCAGCCAACCAGCGACCGACGGTGGCTGTGTCTGCTTCCAAAACAGCGGGATGCAGCATTTCGCCACTGTGTGCAGGAGAGGCAATATAAATCTTGGTCGGAATCTCATGGTGGTGCAGAAGAAAGAACTCCGGGGGTCCATGGTAGTTCTCTGTCAGTAAACTTCTGGACTATGCGGTGGACCTCCTTCCAGAAGGTTTAAAGGAGGCGGCAGGACCAGAAGATGTGGAGGAGTGAACCAGTTTGCTCCCCACACCTCCAGCATAGGTCTGATCTCTGGGGGAACATCTTATGGATCCTCTCCATTGTGTAGTACCAGCGGGTCAGCACCTTAAATCCCGACTCTTGAAGTCCGGCACAGATGGAAAATTTGTAGGAAAAGTCTATTGACTTGTTTCTCCGTAAATTGTAGTCCCATCTGTCGTTTTCATTTGGCAACATATGGAGGTCTAAAGTCTGGGGGATGGTATAACAATAGTTGGTAAGTTTGGGATATCGCATGACGCATTGGAGACTTCTCTAGGCAAATATACATGTAATTTTAGAGTTTATGAGGGAAGTAGAGCCCCCATACTGCCCAGACACTTGTATGTGGACAACTTCTATACAAGCGTGTTACTTTTTAGACACTTACACAATCTGGGAATTGGCTTGTGGCACCGTGCGACCTAAATGCCGGGGCTTCCCCAACGGCTTGTAAAACATTCAACTTAGAAAGGAGGAGAAAGCATGCTTGAGAACTAATGAATTGCTCGCAGTGAAGTGGAAGGACAATTAACCACCTCAATACCGGGCACTTTCACCCCCGTCCTGCCCAGGCCATTTCTCAGCTTTCATCACTGTCACACTTTGAATGACAATTGCGCGATCATGCTACACTATAACCATGTGAAATTTGTATCACACAAATAGAACTTTCTTTTGGTGGTATTTAATCACTTCTGGTTTTTTTTATCTTTTCCTAAAGAAAAAAAAAAGACCCAAAAATTTTGGAAAAAACATTTTTTTTCTTAGTATCGGTCAGTACATTTTGTAAATAAGTAATTTTTCTCCTTCACATATGGGTGCTGATGAGGTGGCACTGGTGGGCACTGATAGGCTGTACTGATGAGGAGGCACGAATATGCCGCACTTATGGACACAGATAGGCAGCACCGGTGGGCACTGATAGCCGTCATTGATGGGCATCACTAGTAGGCACTGATTGCTGGCACGGTGGGGGCTTTTTTTGTAATCAGGGCGCCGATGATCATACCTAGATGTCCTCTGTGAGGAGATTCCTGGTACATGAAAAGTGTCTTTATATTGTCAGAACTATTGAGGTTAAAAATAATTAATTTATAATGGTCTTATTAGCTGGACATGAGTAGTAGCCATCTTGTTCAAAATCTTTTTATATAATTTTTTTATAATATTTATTTATATATTCATTACTTAGGCTCCATGCACACTGAAGCTCATAAATGGCTGTTTTTGGGAGTTTGGGCATTGTTTTTTTTTTTTAACAGCCCATAAACTCCCCTCTATGTTACCCTATGTGTCCATGCACACATGGAAGTTTTTGGATGTTTATCAGCAGTAGAGTTTATGGGCTGTTTTCTGAACGCCATAAAATCGCGTTCAGGAGTCGTTTTTATGACCACAAAAAACGCCAAACGCTCAAAAAGACGCTGATAAACGTTGATAAACGCTCAAAAAAGTGGCTCACCAGCGTTAAGTTTTTGATCCATTGTAAAAAACAATAATAAATGCTATTGCAAAAATGTTAAAAAAACGTTGAAAGACTCACTGCAAAGCTACTGGCGTTTTTATAACGTTATTTTAACGTCCAGTGTGCATGGAGCCTTATTGTTTAATATGAATCATGGCTATATTGTCTATATATAAATATGACATAGCATGATTTTAATCTTATGAAGAGTCTAAATGTATTGGGATTCTAAAAAGAGTAAAATCCTCATGAAATAATACATTGGGTTAAGTTCCATATTACCTAAAGAAATTTAAACGGAAGGCAATTAGTGTGGGTATATTTTATTAAAGTAATAGATGTCATGAGTCGCAGTCAGGTCCGGAGTGGTTTGACACATAAGTGACATTTCAGTCTAATTCATAGTTTTTCTTTAAGCCTAAGTCAAAAGGTTACTCAGGAATTAAATTAATTATATTAAGAATAATTTCTTGATCAATTCTAATACAATATTGCCCCCATTGGCCACTGAATAAAGGAAACTACAATTTCCCTATACGTTTTGGGCAAGAAAAAAACATGTGTTTGATGTCATTCATGACCTTAAAGGCATCCCCACACCCACATTCTAGGGGGAATATAGAGGGTTTACACATACGGTAAGGGAATCTGGAAAAAAAAAGATCTTGAGAGCTGGAGATGGAAAGAGAGAGAGAGCAGGAGAAAAAAACAGAACAAAAATTTAGGAATTGTAGAGAAGTCCTTTGGGGACATCCAGCAGATCCCTCTCAAAACAACAGATTTCTTTAATCTCTGGTAAGTATTAATTTATATTTTTACCTTTTTGGGTAATTTAAGTTGTTTGAACATATGCTTAACTAACCCAATTAATGTTGGTAGTGTCAGTTTTGGAGTGAATTGAATACTAACTGCAGTATGAATTTGACTTCCTTTTAAATAGAGATACATATCTTGTTATATCTCAAAACAAAAACCGACTTCAAAGTCTTAGAATTGGATTAGTTATAGTATGTGTTGAACCATAGATTCATTCTAAATTTATCTTGATTTAAAAATTTGTCTTGGTTAAACTACGAAGTTTGTATATGGTTAACAAAATTGTCTTTGTTTTGAGAAGAAATCACATGTGTTAAATTTAACACCTAGTGTGTTTTCATAAGTCTATAGAGCCACTGAAAGCTTTTTACTAAGCCATCATGAAGTGTGAAACATGGTATTTTGTAACAAGAGCTTGTGGTAAAATATCTCATCATCTGTATCACCAATATATTTGATATTTGAAGTTATATCTTTTTGTATTATCACCAATTATATTTGATATTATTTTACACTGAATTTTTAGTTAAAGCGGAAGTAAACCCATCGATTTAACAGTCTAAAAAAAAAAGGCATGCCGTGAATGCTAACTGCACATTGGCTGTGCTCTCAACCAAACAGTCAAACCATCCAATGGCTGGTGTCATAATGAAAAAGAACAGGGAAGTGACCTTCGCGCTTGAATGGAACTACTAGACACAGGTGACACGGGTGATCTAAAAATTCCACAAAGGGATGTAATAAAGTGCCTATAAAATAGAATAAAATTCTTAGGGAAGCTGCAAAACCTAATGGTAAACACTAAACCACAAGTGAAATAAAGAAATAAATGATTTTGCGCTAAATCATTTATTTCTTTAGTTCACTTGGTGTCATAATGGATCACATGTGCAGCACTGTGGCAGTTGAAGATTAAACAGAGGCAAAGATGGCGGCTTCCTTGGCTGAAAACGATAGGGGGGTTTTACTTCCACTTTAAATATATATATATATATATATATATTAGCACATTGCTGTATTCATTCTTGTCTTCAAACTAGCATGGATAAACAAATTTGATTTTTTTTTTGGTTGATTTGTGGAAAAATTAGAAAATCTCCTTAACCATAGATTTTTGCATAATTCCATGAATATAATACTGTTAATATTTCAGTATAAATATCTGACAATATTTATTTCAATTGGCTCTGTACAATGTTTTGTGTTGTACAAAAGAACAGGAAGGAGTGGATTCTTCCTAAAATTTCAGGAAGTGATCGTTAAATCCCTTTTGTATCCAGAAGGTGCTGTGGCCTAAATCCAGATGCAGTGACCCGGCTGCATGAGAGGCATTTTCCTGATGTCTTTCTCGGTGCCCCGACCCATAAAGCACCATAAAAAATATGTTGTATCTGTAGCAGATGCAAAATTAGGTGTGACACCCATTATTTCTGTCCAATATAGACATGATACACGATACCATGTACTAAAAAACAATCAAATCAGGTTTGCAGGTCGCCCTCAGTCTCTAGCTCCATCTCCCTTTGTGGATGACCGTCTTTTGGGTCTCTGAGGTGTCCTCCTCGCAATTATTGGTAGATTCGTATAACCCATGATGAAGCAACAATGTAAATGTAATATGAATTATGTAATAGAACAATGTAATAGAAAAAAAGTATGGCCGGACCCCTTAAATGTGAGATCTGGGGTCAAAAAGACCTCAGATCTAACATTTAAACTTAAATGCAATAAAAACAATTAAATGTCAGGTCATCTTCCCTTTACTCGGCATACAGACAGTGAGGGGATCAGATGCGATTATCTCCACCGCTACCAGTGGGAGTGGGTAGGTGCCCCTCTCCCGCCACCGATAAAAGTGAGCTTGCGGCGGATTTGCCGCAGACACCTCTTTTATCCTAAAGAGAAACGCACGTTCCTGAAAAACAACGTGTACGGCTATTTGCGTGAAGTGGTTAAAGGGTAACTCCACTCTCGTGGGGAAATAAATAGTAAATTAAAGAAAAAATAATATAGCGAATATAATTGCGACACTAATCATATAATTGAATTTTATAAACCAATGACCTTTCCCTTTCAATCTGCATCCAATGTAATGTTCTGAGAATACATTGCAATATGGCTACCTGGAGTTGTTCTGTACACAGAGTGTGTACTGACCACTCTCTAGAAACATAATTAGAAACATAATTTCCTGCTTGTGTGATTGACTCACCAATTTTCCCAGAAGTCTGCTTAAGTTTGATTTCAGGCATCCCATGCAACAAAAATGTAATTTTTTTGGAGAGATACTTTCAATAGGAACACGTCTAAAGGGATGCAGGCCCAACAGATTTCCTCATTAGTGCCCTGCAGCTGCACACCTGACAGTTAGGCTGCATTCACACCTGAGCGTTTTGTAGCTTGAAGCCTGAAGCTACAAAAGCTAGAGGGGAAAAAAATACATTATTCTCTATGGAGATGGTTCACATCTCCACTCCAAAACGCCTGAAGCCCTACGCCTGAAGCTCAAACAAGTTCTGGACCCTTTTTTGTCGCGCGAATCGGGCAGATTTGGGCGTTTTTATTCTTTTTACATTGGTGACCTTTTGCTCTGCACAAAATTGCGGCAAAACGCGGTAAAAAACGCTGCGAATCGCGGTAAAAAACGCCGCAAATCGCGGTAAAAAACGCCGTGAAAAAACGCCGCAATTCGCGCGATTTTCTGCCTGAAAAGCTACGCTCAGGTGTGAATGCAGCCTTAATTATGAAACCACTCCCATTATACTCAGAACAGAGGCACAAACACACAGGGATTTCTTCAGAATAACAAAAGGTAGGAATCCACAACAAAGGTTGTTATAATCCTTGCAATGTACACAGATCACCCAGAGGGGAATGTTTTTTTTCTCAACAGAACTGGAGTTACGCTTTAACCATTGTAGTTTACTTTGCAGGAACACCAATCAGCTGCAGCACTAATCTGTTTATTCTGACAGCAGCAGGGTTTTGCTCTGAGAATATATACATCCGTGCCTGCAGCGCTGGAGGAGATTTTTCACCCACAGTTTAACAGCTTGCCGACCAGCCGCCATCATTATACTGCGGCAGGTTGGCACGATCCTGCGAATCGTCGTAGATGTACGTCGGCCCTTTAAATGCCTGTAGCGAGGGAGCCGATGCATGTAGCCGGCGGTCGTGATGACTGCTGGCCAACCATGATCGCAGGCACGAGAGCCAGAACAGAGACGTGTGTGTGTAAATACACAAATCCCTGTTCTGTGAGGAGAGGAGAGACAGATCATCTGTTCCCACTAGCTAGGAAGAACGATATGTCTCCTCCTCTGATCAATTCCATCCCCCACAGTTAGAAAGAAAAACTTGGGAACACATTTAACCCCTTGATCGCCATCTAGTGTTAACCCCTTCCCTGCCAGTGACATTTATACATTAATCAGTGCATTTTTATAGCACTGATCGCTGTATAAATGTCAGTGGTCCCAAAAAAGTGTCAAAAGTGTTCGATTTGTCCACCACATTTTTACTAGTAAAAAAAAAAAAATAATAATAAAAATGCCATACATCTATCCCATAGTTTGTAGACGCTATAACTTTTGCGCAAACCAATCGATATACGCTTATTGTGATTTTTTTATTACCAAAAATATGTAGAACATATATTGGCCAAAACTGATGAAGAAATTCGATTTTTTTAAAACATTTTTGGGAATATTTATTACAGCAAAAAGTAAAAAATATCAAATAATACCAAAAGAAGGCTCTATTTGTGGGAAAAAAAGGACATTAATTTTGTTTAAGTACAGCGTCGCACAACCGTGCAATTGTCAGTTAAAGCGGCGTAGTGCCGTATCGCAAAAAATGGCCCGTCAATAAGCAGGCAAATCTTTTGGTCTGTAAGTGGTTAAAACAATGTGTATGCCCAGGCATGAGGGGCCTGTGTGGTCAGTGAGTGGATTGCTACTTTGCTTCAGCATATATTTTGTTTCACTTTTTTGGTATAGATTTCAGTTAAAAAAAGTTGTTTTTTTATTGAGTTAATCTCATATCGTTATTGTGTTTTATTGTTAGCCATTGTTTTCTTTGCAGGAACGCCAATCAGCTGCAGCACTGATCTGTTTATTCTAACAGCAGCAGGGTGCTACTCTGAGATTACATATGCCAGTGCCTACAGCATTGCAGGAGATTTCTCATCCGTGGATAAATAAAATATGTGTATGCTCAAGCATCAGGAGCCTAGGGCGGTTAGTGGGCCGATCGTTCCTATGCTTCAGCATATCATTTTTTCACTTTTTTTCTGGCTACAGTAAGATTTCTTCATCCACATTGTTCAATGTGAATGGAGGAATCTTTTTTTTTTATTTTTTTTTTTTTTTATATGCTGAAACATTACAAGCATTGCATGGTCAGTGGGTGGTAGGTCCTTTGCTTCAGCATATACTTTGTTCATTCATGCTGGGAGGCATGTTGATTGCATGGAAGATTTAATTTTTTGCCACAAATTTTTGGAAAATGACAAAGTATGGAGATACAACATGTGAGAGACTTTTTGGCAGTCTAGCTACGTACAGCAGCCCAAAATCCAATAACCACCTTTAGGGAGTAAGGAAAAGAACCCGCTCCAGGTGTCTGTGTCACAAAAAATCTACTCCTCCTCAAATAATGGTGCTGGCTCAGTATGCAAAGTAGCATATAGAAAATAATTTAATCCGGATGGCAGCACTCCAAGGATTTCTTTATTGGTTAAAAACCATACAGCAAAAGATTAAATCAACAGCTGTCATGTTTCACACCGTAACTACTGGTGCTTATTCATAGCTGACTCTTTAGGCAATAGACAGGAATTTATATGCACACGCCAATACAATTTTTACAGAGTAAACAAGGTGGGCTTAATTGAATAACTGAAGAGCTGGTGAATTAGTGGATAATCACTACACATGGAACCTCGATATCAGATCTGCCGACTCACGTGTCTCACATGATGTTACCACTTTGCTGCGACTTTAAACGATAAAGCCCAAATTGCTACTACAATATGTATACATTTCATGTTTTGTTACATCTGCTGATGACAAATCTATACATCTAAAAACATAGATAGGAAGAAAAAACATGAAAACCAAATACATGTATTAACATATATATATGTTATTGCTGGAGGAAAAAATAGGATTTTTATAACAGCTTATCTGTAAAATCCTTTTCTTAAAGTACATCACAGAACACAGAGCCATAGTAATAACTATATGGGTATATAGCAACCTTTAGGTGTTGGCACTCTGTACACATGACTGTATATGACATGATCCTGACCACTGCACTCTATACACATGACTGTATATGACATGTTCCTGACCACCGCACTCTATACACATGACTGTATATGACATGTTCTTGACCACCCTACTCTATACACAGGGCTGTATACGACATGTTCCTGACCACCGCACTCTATACACAGGGCTGTATTCAACATGTTCCTGACCACCGCACTCTATACACATGACTGTATATGACATGTTCCTGACCACCGCACTTTATACACAGGGCTGTATATGACATGTTCCTGACCACCTCACTCTATACACAGGACTGTATATGACACGTTCCTGACCACCGCACTCTATACACAGGGCTGTATATGACACGTTCCTGACCACCGCACTCTATACACAGGTCTGTATATGACATGTTCCTGACCACCGCACTCTATACACAGGACTGTATATGACATGTTCCTGACCACCGCACTCTATACACAGGGCTGTATATGACACGTTCCTGACCACCGCACTCTATACACAGGTCTGTATATGACACGTTCCTGACCACCGCACTCTATACACAGGACTGTATATGACATGTCCCTGACCACCGTACTCTATACACAGGACTGTATATGACATGCTCCTGACCACTGCACTCTGGGCCGTTATTTCTGGTTCTCTAAACTGATGACTTGTAAAGGTTTTAAAGTATCATCTATGAGCAATTTTGGGTACCAAAGATTTTCATTATTGTACCGAAACAAACAACCTTTTTCCGTTCAATAATTTTTTTATTATAGTTTTACTTGTAACAAGATTGCAGTCATAAAATCAGGAAATAGTAAAGGAAGAAATCCAATTGGTCAGGAAAATGACTTGTCTGGAATGTGGAGGCGGATTCATTATTAATTTGTGTACAATACAATACACAACGTGTTACATTATTATAACAAAGTATTGTAGAGAAGATCACACCACAGAAAATGAGGGAAAGTAGAAAATAAACCCGGATATGAAGGTGAAATTTGTGTATGAGGAACACCTTAACAATTACCACCATTTTATTCTCCAGGGCCTCTGCTTTCAGAAAATATATGTTTGTTTTATCTAATCTTCAGGCCAAAATCTGCATTTTACCATGTGTGCAAAAATAATAGAAAAACAGCTCTGGTGGTGAAAGGGTTAATGTGAACTAGATGGGATCCCTCTGCTGTGGTCACACTCTAAACATTAGAGCTCCCCCTAGCTGCAGCCTGATAATAACATTGCTAGGAGGTCTATTCATTTATCTGCTACATACTTCCCATCTTTATATAAACATCTCCTGACATTTAGGGATCTATTCATAAATAACTTACATAATAATTCACCCAATGGAAATACATGTACATTCCTTATGTGTGAATGAGGGGAAAATGGAGTTTAATTTGCTATTTGCTGGTCAAATATTTTCCATTGATCTAAAATAGAAAATACTACATTTGCCACTAGCTGGAGATAATTGCTATTATACTTAGCGCCATCTAAAGTCCAAACATAGTTTTTCTCATTTTAATTCAATGGTTAGTCTAATAGTGTTGGCTTATGTAAGTTCTATCCTTCAGTGTGTACTGTACTGATAAGTGTATGAGTATGATCTCAGCAGGTATTAGTATGAAGACATGTCTGATGAAGGAGACTAAGAGGTCTATTTTTCAAAAAAATGTATTGGACTAATGTGACAATCATTCATCCAGCTGTTACAATTTCTGGTTGTGATTTAACACAGAGATTTCCTATGATTATCAGCTCCATCTAGTGGCCATATTCGGGTATTTTTCCTGAAATACATCAATTAGTGCAAAACTACATTATTATCATTAGATGCATTATAGTAATGCATTAAAGTGTTTGTTCACCAATGCCAGAAGTCTGCCAAGCAAAATAGGTGAGTTGGAAGCTCTGGTGCATCAGAAGAGCTATGATGTAATCGGTATTGCTGAAACTTGGCTTCATTCCTCACATGACTGGGCTATAAATATTCCTGGCTATGCACTCTTTCGGAAAGACAGAGTTAAAATGAAAGGTGGAGGGGTCTGTCTGTATGTGAGAAGTGATCTCAAAGCAAATGTGAAAGAGGACCTGGTTGATGGAGAGTGTGATGAGTCTGAAGCATTATGGGTGGAACTGCATATAGATGTGAGTAGTTCAAAGTTAATCATTGGAGTTTGTTATAGACCACCCAATGTTAATGAGGAGGTGGATCCTCAGCTCCTTGCACAGATGGAAAGGGCTGCGAGGGCTGGGACAGTGATAATGGGGGATTTTAACTACCCAGAAATTGACTGGAATAATGGCACTGCTAGGACAGTTAAAGGGCAAAGATTTATAAACCTATTACAGGACAATTTTATGGTCCAGTTTATTGAGGCCCCAACCAGGAATGATGCTCTGCTGGATCTGGTAATCTCAAACCATGCAGAGCATATTACTAATGTTCAGATAAAGGAACATCTGGGTAGCAGTGACCATAGCATGATTTCATTTGATGTTATCTGTAAGCAAAAATCACATACGGGAAAGATAAAAACACTTAATTTCAAGAGAGAAAATTTTCCAAGGATGAGGGCTGCTCTCCAGGACTTAGACTGGGAGGGAATATTGGCAACAATGGGCACAGAACAGAAATGAGGATTCTTCAAAAAGACTGTTTGTGAACTCACTGCAAAGTATATTCCCATGGGCAATAAATTGAAAAGGCTAAAAATAAAACCTATGTGGCTCACGGCCAAAGTTAAAAAAAGCTATAAACTATAAGAAAAGAGCTTTTAAAAAAATATAAAAGTGAAGGAACACTAGTATCATTTAAATGTTACAAAGAATATAACAGAATATGTAAAAAGGAAATCAAGGATGCAACAAATTCAAAACGAAAGACAGATTGCAAAAGATAGTAGGACAAACCCCAAAAAATTCTTCAAATATATTAATAGTAAAAAGATCAGGTCTGAGCATGTAGGCCCTTTACCAAATAATCTAGAGTGGGTGACTGGGGACAAAGAGAAGGCTAATTTATTAAATACTTTCTTCAGCTCTGTGTATACAAAGGAGCATGGGGGAGATTATGTCCATAATGGGGGTGGTAGTGACACAGCCCCAAATCCACAATGGCTCAAAAGTGATATGGTCCAGAAATATGTAGACAGAATAAAGGTGGATAAAGCATCTGGACCTGATGGCATCCACCCACGGATCCTAAAAGAATTGAGCTCTGTAATTTCAAAGCCATTGTATCTCATTTTTAGGGACTCGTTAATGATGGGAATAGTACCACTGGATTGGCGCAGGGCGAACGTAGTGCCTATATTTAAAAAGGGAACAAAGTCTTTACCAAGTAACTATAGACCTGTTAGTTTAACTTCTATAGTTGGGAAGATACTGGAGAGATTAATAAAAGACCATATAGAAGAGTTCTTGCAGGAAAAAAATATTTTAAGCAACAGAGCATGGATCATGAAAGACAGAAGTTGTCAGACAAACCTGATTTCTTTTTATGAGGTGGTAAGTAAAACCTTGGACAGAGGGGTGGCTGTGGACGTGGTATACTTGGATTTTTCAAAAGCGTTCGATACAGTTCCCCACACACGGCTCATGTGTAAGGTAAGGTCTACAGGTTTGGAAATATCGTTTTTTTAAATGGATAGAAAACTGGCTAAAAGACAGAATTCAGAGAGTCGTGGTTAATGATTCTTACTCTGAATGGTCTAAGGTTATCAGTGGTGTACCCCAAGGTTCAGTGCTGGGGCCGTTACTTTTTAATATCTTTATAAATGATATTGGGTCTGGGATCAAAAGTAACATTTCTGTCTTTGCAGATGACACCAAGCTATGCAGTGGAATAACGTCCTTACAGGAGGTCTCCAATTTAATGCTCTGTCTAATTGGGCGACTATGTGGCAGATGAGGTTTAATGTTGATAAATGTAAAGTTATGCACTTGGGGGCTAAGAATATGCATCATACATGCTAGGGGGAGTACAACTGGGGGAATCCATAGTGGAGAAGGATCTGGGGGTTTTGGTAGATCATAAGCTCAATAATATCATGCAATGTCAAGCTGCGGTTTCCAAAGCGAGCAAAGTCCTTTCTTGTATTACGAGAGGTATGGACTCCAGAGAGAGAGATATCATCTGTTCAAATGATTAGTAAGACCTCATCTGGAATATGCAGTTCAGTTTTGGGCTCCAGTTCTCAAAAAGGATATCGGGGAACTGGAGAAAGTGCAGAGAAGGGCAACCAAACTTATAAGAGGCATGGAGGAGCTCAGCTATGAGGAAAGATTAGAGGAACTGAATTTATTCACCCTTGATAAGAGGAGAATAAGGGGGGATATGATCAACATGTACAAATATATAAGGGGTCCATATAGTGAACTTGGTGTTGAGTTATTCACTTTACAGTCAACAAAGAGGACAAGGGGGCTCTCTTTACGTCTAGAGGAAAAGAGATTCCATCTCCAAATGCGGAAAGGTTTCTTCACAGTAAGAGCTGTGAAAATGTGGAATAGACTCCCTCCACAGGTGGTTCTGGCCAGCTCAGTAGATTGCTTTAAGAAAGGCCTGGATACTTTCCTAAATGTACATAATATAACTGGGTACCAACATTTAAAGGGTAAAGTTGATCCGGGGAAAATCCGATTGCCTCTTGGGGGATCAGGGTGGGATTTTTTCCCCTGCTTTAGCAAATTGGATCATGCTCTGCTGGGGTTTTTCGCCTTCCTCTGGATCAACTGTGGGTATAGAATGGGGTATATGGGATTGTATGATATATTTTATTTTTTTTTTTTATTTTTTTTGTAGTTGAACTGGATGGACTTGTGTCTTTTTCAACCTGACTAACTATGTAACTATGTAACCTCTTTCCTTTGTATTGTTGTATTTAATGTTTTTAACCACTTGCCGACCGCTGCATGTACATATACGTTGGCAGAATAGCACGGCTGGGCAAATGGGCGTACAGGTACGTCCCTTCGAATTTGCTGCCGTGTGATCACGTGCGCGCCGCCGGCAGCGCGTGTGCGTGGCCCTGCTGGGAGCTCCGTCAGTCGGGTCGCGGGTCCCGTGGACTCGATCGCTGTGGGGATACCCGCGATCGTCTCACGGAGCTGAAGAACCAGGAGATGCTAATGTAAATAAGCATCTCCCCATTCTGCCTAATGACACTGTCACTGTTCTCTGCTCCCTGTGATCGGGAGCGGTGATCAGTGTAGTGTAACACACAGCCCCTCCCCCATACAGTTAGAATCACTCCCTAGGACACACTTAACCCTTTCCTAGCCCCCTAATGGTTAACCCCTGCACTGCCAGTGTCATTTTTACAGTAATCAGTGCAATTTTATAGCACTGATCGCTGTAAAAATGACAATGGTCCCAAAAATTTGTCAAAATTGTCCGATGTGTCCGCCATAATGTCGCAGTCATGATAAAAATCGCTGATCGCCGGCATTACTAGTAAAAAAAAAAATAATTATTAATAAAAATGCCATAAAACTATCCCCTATTTTGTAGACGCTATAACTTTTGCGCAAACCAATCAATAATCGCTTATTGCGATTTTTTTTTTACCAAAAATATGTAGAAGAATACGTATCGGCCTAAACTGAGGAAAAAAAATGTATATATTTTTGGGGATATTTATTACAGCAAAAAGTAAAAAATAATGCGTTTTTTTTTTTCAAAATTGTCGCTGTATTTTTGTTTATAGTACAAAAAATAAAAACCGCAGAGGTGATCAAATACCACCAAAAGAAAGCTCTATTTGTGGGAAAAAAAGGACGCCAATTTTGTTTGGGTACAGTGTCGCACGACCGCGCAATTGTCAGTTAAAGCGACGCAGTGCCGTATAGCAAAAAGTGCTCTGGTCTTTGGCCAGCAAAATGGTCCGGGGCTTAAGTGGTTAATGAAATCTCTCTGAATAAATTTATATTTCTAGAAATATTTTGTCCTAATCCCTGGGTACCGAGATCCTCAACACTACTGTGTGTCGTGGGGTAGCGTTTTAGAGCAACCCCTGACAAACCCCTTCCCTCTTTCCATTATCTATGCAAAACGTGTGTTTTATTCAATATGGAAGAGCCCTGGGGCCATCACAAAAAAAAAAAAAAAATACAGAATTATGATTTTGAAAAAAATTTTTTTTTTTTTTTACAGAATTCTGAGTTTGAAACTCAGTATTCTGACTTTCAAACTCAGAATTCTGTAAAAAAAAAAAAAAAAAAAAATGTTTTTCAAAATCATAATTCTGTATTTTTTTTTTTGTGATGGCCCCAGGGCTCTTCCATATAAAGGCTGAACTACTATTAGAAAGGCCTAAAAAACCTTTAACCTAGAAATCACATTTGCAATTTGTAAGCTCAATCTTCTATATACACAATATACCTCCTTAAATCAACAAGATGGTTTATTCTGCCTGCTTACTTTTGCTAAGGTAAATATGCACTGTTTGAAGAATAGTTAAAGATTAATTGAAGAGAAGCCTATGGGAATTGTACTTGGACATACATCATGTAAAGTACACTTCATGTAGGCTTCTCTTCAATTAATCTTTAACTATTCTTTACATAAAGAGAATAATGAAGAATCATCTATTCTGAAACGTGTTGCTGTAAATTATTATTGAATGTACACCGACTGGACACCGGACACTTATTAGGTACAGATGTGGTGAGTGTGGAGGCCATTGTACGAGTGGTGACCTCATTGTCCAGTGGTGAGATGATTGGAGACAGTGACCTCATTGTCCAGTGGTGAGATGATTGGAGGACAGTGACCTCATTGTCCAGTGGTGAGATGATTGGAGGACAGTGACCTCATTGTCCGGTGGTGAGATGATTGGAGTCCAGTGACCTCATTGTCCAGTGGTGAGATGATTGAAGGACAGTGACCTCATTGTCCAGTGGTGAGATGATTGGAGGACAGTGACCTCATTGTCCGGTGGTGAGATGATTGGAGCTCTGTGACATGGTGCATTATCCTGCTGGAAGGAGCCATCAGAAGACCACCGTAGTCATAAATGGATGGACATGGTCAGCAACAATACTCAGGTAGGCCCTGGTGGTTAAACCATGCTCAATTGGTACTAAGGGGCCCAAAGGTTGCCCCTTTAAGGTTGCATGTGTTGTGCATTCAGAGATGTATTCTGCATACCTTGGGTGTAACGAGAGGTTATTTGAGTTACTGTTGTCTTTCTATCATCGGGAACCAGTCTGTCCATTATCCTCTGATCTCTGACATCAACAAGGCATTTTCCTCCACACAACTGCTTTTTACTGGATATTTCCTCTTTTTCCCACCATTCTCTGTAAACCCGTCAGCACCCCCTCCCTGTCAGTCCACCCCTTTCTGTCAGCAACCCCCTATCTGTCAGCCCACCCCCCTCTGTCAGCACCCCCCATTGTCAGCCCACCCCCCTCTCTGTCAGCACCCCCCTCTCTGTCAGCCCACCCCCTCTCTGTCAGCACCCCCCTCTCTGTCAGCCCACCCCCTCTCTGTCAGCACCCCCCTCTCTGTCAGCACCACCCTCTCTGTCAGCCCTCCCCCTCTCTGTCAGTTTCCCCCCTCTGTCAGCACCCCTCTATGTCAGCCCACCCCTCTCTGTCAGCCCCCCCCTCTCTGTCAGCCCACACCCTCTGTTAGCACCCCCTCTCTGTCAGCCCTTCTCCCCTCTGTCAGCCCACCCCTTTCTGTCAGCACCCCCTCCCTGTCAGCCCACCCCTTTCTGTCAGCCCACCCCTCTCTGTCAGCACCCCCTCTGTCAGCAACCCCCCTCTGTCAGCACCCTCCTCCGTCAGCACCCCCTTCGCCAGCACCCCCTCTGTCAGCAGCACCCCCTCTCTGTCAGCACCCCCCTCTCTATCAGCACCCCCTCTCTGTCAGCACCCTCCCCCTCTGTCAGCACCCCCCTCTCTGTCAGCCCATTACCTCTCTGTCAGCGCCCCATCTCTGTCAGCTCATTACCTCTCTGTCAGTGCACCCTCTCTGTCAGCCCACCCCCTCTCTGTCAGTGCCCCCCCCCGTCAGAACCCCTCTATGTCAACCCACCCCCTCTGTCAGCACCCCCCTCTCTGTCAGCCCATGCCCTCTGTTAGCGCCCCCTCTCTGTCAGTTCACCCCCCTCTGTCAGCCCACCCCTTTCTGTCAGCCCACCCCCTCTCTGTCAGCCCACCCACCTCTATCAGCACCCCCCCTCTGTCAGCACTCCCCCTCTCTGTCAGCACCCTCACCATCTTTCAGCACCTTCCCCGTCTGTCAGCTCACCCCTCTCTGTCAGCCCATTATCGCTCTGTCAGTCTATTACCTCTCTGTCAGCGCCCCCTCACTGTCAGCACCCCTCTATGTCAGCCCACCCCCTCTGTCAGCCCACACCCTCTCTGTCAGCTCCCTCTCCCTCTGTTAGCCCCCCTCTGTCAGCACCACCCCCTCTGTCAGCACCCTCCTCCTCTGTTAACCCCCCTCTGTGTCAGCCACCCCCTCTCTCTCCTGCCTCCTTCCCCCTTTCTCTCACCCCCTTACCTCCTCCTCTCTCACCTCCCTCCCCCAACTCTTTTCTCTCACCTCTTTCCCTCCCACCTTTTTCCCCCTCCCCCAGGCCCCATGATTCCTAACTAGGGTGACCACATTTCCAAACTGTCCTTCAGGGAAAAATAACCCCCCCCCCCCCGATTTTTTGGGCAGGGGCGTATGAAATCAGTGGGATGCACAGGGGGACAGTGGGATGCACAGGGGTATAGTGGAATGCACAGGGGGACAGGGGGATGCATAGGGGGACAGTGGGATGCACAGGGGGACAGTGGGATGCATAGGGGGACAGTGGGGAGGGGGACAGTGGGATGCATAGGGGGACAGGGGGATGGACAGGGGGGCGTGGGATGGACAGGGGGACCGTGGGATGGACAGGGGGGCCGCGGGATGGACAGGGGGACCGTGGGATGGACAGGTGGACCGTGGGATGGACAGGGGGACCGTGGGATGGACAGGGGGACCGTGGGATGGACAGGGGGGCCGTGGGATAGACAGGGGGGACGTGGGATGGACAGGGGGGCCGTGGGATGGACAGGGGGACCGTGGGATGGACAGGGGGGACCGTGGGATGGATAGGGGGACCGTGGGATGGACAGGGGGGCCGCAGGATGGACAGGGGGACCGCAGGATGGACAGGGGGGCCGCGGGACGGACAAGAGGACCGTGGGAGGGACAGGGGGACCGTGGGATGGACAGGTGGACCGTGGGATGGACAGGGGGACTGTGGGATGGACAGGAGGACCGTGGGATGGTGGGGGGGGGGGCTGCTGGCCTGCTGCGGGTGTAGTGAGAGTCAAACAAGTAGTGGGAGAGAAAAGACAGTGAACAGCTGGACAGAAGGACTGGGTGTGAGGAGTCATCATGTGTGCATTGCAGTGATGCAGGAAACATATTCAGCTCTGAGGGTTTCATGCTGGGACCTGTAGTTCTTCACTTTTGGGGGGTCACATCCTCTAAAATTGAAGGATTTCAAGTCCCAGCATGAACCCTGCCCTGCTATCTAAGGATGTGTCCTCCTTCCATCCAGGGTGTAATGTCATCTGTCAGTGTCCTCTCCTGCCCATCCTTATCTGCCTCCTCTGCACAGTGCAATGAGAGGCTTGCTATCTCCAGGCTGACTCTGAGTTCAGCACAGAACTCTGGCTGCTGGGGGAGAGCTGACTGAGGATTGTAACCCCGATGGATCTGTCATGTTGGTGAGTGAGCATTTTACTTGCCTTTCTACCATCTCTCCTTTTCCTTTGTGCACTGCAGTCTACCTTAGAACTTGACTAGGGGATGTGTTTACTCGTGAGGCTCCCTTAAATGACAACCTATACCTTCTATATATCTTATCTAATTGACCAGACGACACAATCTTTTTGGAGTCGAATGGCCATAGCAGCCCTTTTTTATTACAAACAGATAAAATACAAAAATACTCTGAAACATAACTTAATGCATATAAATACATTTTACAAAAAACATTATAAACCAAATACCGTATTTATCGGCGTATAACACTCACTTTTTCCCCCTTAAAATCGGAAAGCCGTGGGTGCGTGTTATACGCCGATCCCCCAAAAAAATGTGCCAAAAAAATCAAACGGCGCCGAAAAATAGCGACCGCCGTAAAAAAAAAAACGAGCGCCGACGAAAAAGACAGAGCGCAGACGAAAAAGACCAATCTGACTGCTCGGCTCCGCTCCCAGTCCCGCCTCCCTGCGCTCGCTTCTGAAACAGCAGGGAGGCGGGACTGCGAGTGGAGCCGAACAGTCGGCTCGGTCTTTTCCGGCGGCGCTAGCTCGGTCTTTTCCGGCGGCGCTAGCTCGGTCTTTTCCGGCGGCGCTCGCTCGGTCTTTTCCGGCGGCGCTAGCTCGGTCTTTTCCGGCGGCGCTCGCTCGGTCTTTTTCGGCGGCGCTCGCACAGTCTTTCTAGTCTGCAAATTTAAACGTGGGCAAGCTGCAAATGATGCTGGCAAGCTGCAAATGACACTGGGAAAGCTGCAAATGACGCTGGCAAGCTGCAAATGACACTGGGCAACCTGCAAATGACACTGGGCAAGCTGCAAATGACACTGGGCAAGCTGAAAATGACGCCGGGCAAGCTGCAAATGATGTTGGGCAAGGCTGCAAATGATGCTGGGCAAGGCTGAAAATTGCGCTGGGCAAGCTGCAAATTGCGCTAGGCAAGCTGCAAATGGCGCTGGGCAAGGCTGCAAATGGCGCTGGGCAAGCTGCAAATGACGCTTAAATGTAAGTTTTTTTTCCCTAAACTTCCCTCCTAAAACTTTTTTTCCTTAAAATGCCCTCCTAAACTTGGGGTGCGTGTTATACGCCGGTGCGTGTTATACGCCGATAAATACGGTATATACATCAGCATTAAACCTTCCTGATCTAGAGGTCTTTGAAGGTAAATTAGAATCTCCAACCAACTAGTTGTATCGGTAAACCCATAACAAAAATGGCCCCCCGCCGTGTAATTACGAAAGCTCAGGGACAAACCAGCAACTTCCTTCCAGATACAACCTTGTACACTCCAGTTCACATTTTAAGGGAAAGGATACCCATACCTCTATATGTACCCAACCCCCCTAAACCTCCATTATTTCTCAGCACCACCTTCAAAGACCCCATAGCCCTAGCACTGCTACGACAACGAAACGTCAATCATCCATGAATACCCAAAAAAGGAATTAATACACCACCCAAGAAATAAACCAACCCAATCTCCATGTCTATCCAACATCTAAAGATTAAATTAGAAAGGGAGGGTGGGAAAAATCTCCTGCTGCCTCCGTTACTCGGCGCAAACTGAGCCACGCGCGCCGACTCTGCCCCCTGCCTCGTCAACATCACAGCCCAATGGCCCACCTACAAACCCTTCCTAGCTACGTAGCCTGCGCCTCACTGACCCCCACTCTCGTCATGGAGGCCCTCCCCTTAGTGCCTAGTTCTGGGCCTATTCTTTCTTCTGCATGCCTCTGCCTGGCTGGACTCGAGAACCTACAAGGAGGGGGTGGGATAGGTCTCTGCCTATCTCCTGCTCGTGACATCACTGGTTGCTACACGCCAAGCGGGCGGCAGGTAGCAACCAGTTTGGGCACTGAGCCAGCGGCGGTGGTGAAGGGTCTCTGACAGCTAGGGGTCCAGCACAGGCTGAGACAGTGACAGACAGAAACGATGCAAAGGCTATTTTACGGGGCATTAGATTGACCCAGGGCCGGGTGCAATTCCGGGACACTGTATTGTCCCCGAATGAGGGTGCCCGGGACCTGGGACAGACAGGCAATCCGAGACACGTGGGCACCCTATTCCTAACAGTGGCCCTGTGAGTAAGTGTACCAGTTCAAATGTGTCTTACCGACACAGTGGGCACAGCGATGCAGCATCTGCCTCTATTTTGCCTTCTCCCCAACCCCCCCCCCCCCCCCCACACACACAATGGAAGGAAGGAAAATGGCACTACAGAAGACCAGCTTCGCACAGCCCCCAGACTCCGGCTCCCACACTTCCTGACTCTAAGCACTTTCACACCTTATCAACTTTTCATGGATTTGTGGATTTTTCTTTAGCAAAATAAGTTCATTGAAGTAGATGCAAATTGGAAGCAGTGGACTTGCAGAGAACACTATATTGAGCACAAAATATTGTATGATTATGTAGCACCCTGGAGTTTAGGCAGGGAGCTCCTCACACATTTACTTGCCAGGAGTAATTATCCTGGTTGATTGTTAGAGATCTATTGATTTCTCCCTGAGTTTGGCCTTGTTGCACTTTTCTCTCTACCACTAGGTGGCCTGGTACTTGGTGGTACTAGATATGAGAAGGGCAACCCAAGGTCAGGTTATGGGTATATGGGGTATCTCAGCCAATGGGCAGGGGTTTTCTTGAATCCCTTGGCCTGCTGGGAGAGCCTATATATTGGGGTGGATTTAGGTGATCGATATTCGGTGCCACCTGGACGACTGTCTAGGTGGACGTGTGTCGTATGCCCCGGGTTGCTAGACCAGAGATTGGGCCTTTCCCAGGCACATCTGGCAGCTAGCAGGGCCAATCCCAAGCGGGTGCCCGGGCGCCACAGAGGTGGGGGCGCTGGAGCGCCAGAGTGCTCCCCTTCCTCCTCCTCCTCCTCTCCTTGTCCGTAGACGGCCCTCTCCGCCGCCACCGCTGCCGCTGTGTTTTCTCCCCAAGCCCATCCCCCCTCCTCCTGTCAGCGGAGGAGAGAGAAACAGCTGGAGACCGGAGCAGCTGTCTGTGTGCAGCCGCGGCCATGCAGTGACGTCACTGGATGGGGGGGAGGGGCGATCCGTGGCCGAGCCCGATATGTTCCAGTTCTCCTCCTGTGTGTAACTCCCGCCTGCTGCCCAGCAGCACAAGCCTCACACATACTCTGTTCTCTACCCGTGGCTGCACACTGTCCTCTCCAGCTGCCGCCCGGGTGTTTTTAATAAGCCTAATGCGGCACAGTGGTGTAGTGGTAGCACTCTTACCTAGCAGTAAGAAGGGTCGCTGGTTCAAATCCCAACCACAACACTACCTGCCTTGAGTTTGCATATTCTCCCTGTGCCTGCGTGGGTTTCCTCCCACAATCCAAAGACATGCAGGTAGGTTAATTTGGCTTCTGTCCAAAAAAATTGGCCCTAGTATATGAATGGGGACCTTGGATTGTGGGCTCCTTGAGGGTAGGGACCGATGTGAGTGTGCAATGTACAGGGATAGGGACAATTGTAGACACTCACTCAGTTGAACTGGATGGACTGGTGTCTTTATTCAACCTTACTAACTATGAAACTATAATGGAGGGGGGGGGTGGTTTGTCCTGGGGGGGTCTATACTAATGTAGGGGGGTTTGTCCTGGGGGGTCTATAC
>CM053028.1:559619223-559675066 GCA_028564925.1 Lithobates sylvaticus | reverse complement strand
ATCTTTCTTCATGAGGGCTATAGGTTTAGTGAAGAGGTCCTAAAAAGCTCTCCAACCCCACCCAGATTCCTACCCCACCTGCCAAGAAGTCGGTACTGCACTAATCATAGGCAGTAAAACATTGTAACGATGTGCGGCTGCAGAGATCGGGAAATGTCTCTCTGCCTGTGATTAGCGCAGCGCAGAACAGTTCTGATATCCTGGCGGGCTCTGCACGTGGGCTGAGCGAAGCCGGAGCTCATCATTAATCATCATATATATCACTAAATTCATACAAAACTTAATTTCTGATAATCAATAACTGTTAAAACGATATAAAATACAATAAAAAATGTATAAAACAGATGACTCAAAAGCAAACAGCTCAATATTCAGTCCAGCCGGAGTAATTGTACTAAACTGAAAAATCCATTTACATCTGGACGTCTTTTTGATAAAATCGCCCCCTCCCCCACACTCCGGGTTCACCATATCATCCCCCCGAAATCCAGTCCCTTTCAGACTCCTATTGTGAGATTCATCATAGTGTCTCTGGAGGGATCGCTGATCATTCCTGTGTAAAATCTTACAGAAATCTTCCCTAATCCCGACCTTTAATTATCATTTCATTCCCCCCCATACAATGTCTGTAATCGGCATTTACTGACATCAATAACTCCCCTCGTGGTACAGACCATAAATTCCCTCATTGTAATATACGGGGTTATTCTACATTTCCACACTATATATGTGTGTATCATTATCTGCTGGAGATAAAAGACGTCACAGTGACTATGGAGGAAGAGGACAGACATGACGGGGGTTACTGGGTGTAAATAGTAAATAAGATCTTATTACCTCCTCTGCTTCATCCAGTAATGTCTTCTATTTCCTGCCGCATGGAACTTCCTGTCTTTGTTCTATATCACTTCCTGTCTGTACCTGACATCACTTCCTGTCTGTATCTGACATTACTTCCGGTCTGTATCTGACATCACTTCCTGTCTGTATTCCATAGAAACTTCCTGTCTGGATATGAGTGAGATCACCACCTTGTGGAGTTCAGAGGAACTGCAGCCCCAAGAAATGTCTCATAGTAACCATTTCTTTAAAATATCTTACAGGGCGACCACAGAAGTTCAAATATAACACAAAAAAGTAAGAAAAAATTGATTCAGTTCTTATGCAACCAACTGTTTAACAAAGATATTTTTTATTACATATAGAAACGTCTTAAAATACACAGAACACAAGGTCACAACAAATGTATAGCTAATAAAACAGATACCCCCCAAACCAATCCTGTTGGTGAAGAAAATGCAAAAAAATACATCCAAATGCATAAATATATAAATATATATATATATATATATATATATATATATAAACACTCATAATGAAGATATTAAACATAAATTGCAAGGATGTAATGGTCACATAGGAATGGTGGTGGAGATCTCTCAAAGTAAGAACACTTCCTTGAATGCTTATATAAATAAAATAATTAATCCTGGAGTGAAAAAAGCTGTAAAACAATAAATAATATATAAACTGGGTCATCCACTTCATCCATAAAGACATTGTGATTCCAGATCTTCTAGATCACATAGAAGGAGGACTCATCGAGGATTTCATACATTTGTTTGGAAGGATAGAAGAATCCTCAGAAGGGATCATGTAGGATGACAGGAAAGTCTCCTGACTGGTGAGATCATCCAAACATAATGATTACATCCATGAACTGGAGCTCGTTGGGGTGATAAAGCCAATCTGTAAACACTGTGTAGACGTTATCCAAGAACTCAGCACACTCCAGGTGTGGAGAAAGTCTCCAGGTGGATTTAGCCTGTCATTTATCATAGGTAGAAATGTCCACACATTATATATAAAACTTGTACCGTGTCTCCAGGCCTCCAGGGGGATTTAGATTGGAATTAACTGCTTCCTGTCAGGCCTATAGCAGAATGATGGCCGAGTCTCCCATCCTCAGTGGACGTCATATGAAGTCCTCCAAGTCAAGTGGCCACGCTGCAGCTCCACTGAATGATAGATTATTGGAGTGGGCTGGCCCCAGTACCTTGTGATAGTTGTGACCAATCACAGCCATCACATGACAGTTGTACACAATGAATGGCTTTCATTCGTAGCCATTCATTGTGTACTATTGTAATGATCTCTGTGACTGGTTACAGTGATCACATGGTACAGACAGGGCCTATCACATCTGTACCATGTGATAGCTGTGACCAATCACTGCTATCACAGTTGTACACCCAGTGTCATTCATAAAAACCATTGCTTATAACAGAGATCATCAAAAAAAAAAATATATTGACCACCTCCCCAGAGTAGTACAGGGTCAATATGATAACACTGCATGTGTCACAATGTAAAAAAAAAAAAAAAAGGGAAAAATAATTGTACAAAAATTTAAAATATATATAATTTTTATTTACATACTGCCACAAGTCAATATTAGTATCACCACCACACAAGTATGATGATGTTTTACTGCTCTGTTGACAGTATGTAAAAAAGTTGTAAAAAATAAATATATATATTGTTTTCTTTTTGTCTTCTTTCATTTTTAATTGTGACAAAAAATTACAACTTCAGCAAAAATTAGGATGCCTTTTACTTATTACCTTGGACCGTCTACTTTACAAAAAAGGGGTCATTTGGGGGTATTTGTACTGCCCTGGCATTTTAACCACTTGACCACTTGGCAGTTAAACACCCTTCCTAACCAGACCAATTTTCAGCTTTCGGTGCTCTCACACTTTGAATGACAATTACTCCGTCATGCAACACTGTACCCAAATTAATTTTGTGTCCTTTTTTTCACACAAATACAGCTTTCTTTTGGTGGTATTTGATCACCGCTGGGTTTTTTATTTTTTGCGCTATAAATCAAAAAATACAGAAAATTCGTTAAAAAAAAAAAAAAAAAAATTCTTTGTTTCTATTAAAAATTATTGCAGAGTATTGGCGAGTATTGGCAGAGTATTAGTGTTGCACAGTATTGTTAGAGTATTGCACAGGGGTTGCAGAGCATTGCACAGTGGTTGCAGAGCATTGCACAGTGGTGGCGGAGCGTTGCACAGTGGTGGCGGAGCGTTGCACAGTGGTGGCGGAGCGTTGCACAGTGGTGGCGGAGCGTTGCACAGTGGGTGCAGAGCGTTGCACACTGGGGGCAGAGCGTTGCACAGTGGTGGCAGAGCGTTGCACAGTGGTGGCAGAGCGTTGCACAGTGGTGGCAGAGTAGGCAGAGCATTGCACAGTGGTGGCAGAGCATTGCACAGTGGTGGCAGAGTAGGCAGAGTATTGCACAGCGGTGGCAGAGCATTGCACAGTGGTGGCAGAGTAGGCAGAGTATTGCACAGCGGTGGCAGTGTATTGACCAGCGCTGTGGGCACTACACATCCAGCCCACAGCGCTGGTCCCGTCTCCCCCCCCCTCCGCTTCTCCCTTCTCTGTACCGATCGGTACAGAGAGGGGAGGGAGGAACCGGCGTCATGACGTGACGCCGGTTTGTGTACATGTGATCGCTCCGTCATTTGACGGAGCGATCACGTGGTAAACGGCCGCTATCAGCGGCTGTTTACCGTGATCCGTGATGCGCCGGGTCCTCGGGACCCGGCGGTCACGGATGTTCCCGAGTGCGCGCCCCAGGGGGCGCGCGGGAGCAAGTTTCTGAGAGGACGTCCGTAGGACGTCCACTCAGGGAAACCCGACCGCGCTGTAGACGTCTTTCGACTATAGCGCGGTCGGCATGTGGTTAAGGGCCTCAATAAATGAGATTGGCCGTCATGACATCAGGATTGATCAAATGTAAAATATATATATCATAGTTTGTAGACTCTATAACTTTTACACAGACTAAATATTAACTAAATACACAGATTTGGGTCATTTTTACCAAGGAAATGTTGCAGAAAACTTTGTGGCCTAAATTTATGAATAAATATTATTTATTTGCAACGTTTTATAACAGAAACTTAGAATTTTTATTTGTATTTTTTCACTTATATAGCATAAAATAAAATCCCAGTGGTGATTAAATACCACCAAAAGAAAGCTCTGTCTGTCTCAGAAAATGCTACAAATTGGGTACAGTGTTGGATGACTGAGTAATTGTCATTCAAATAGTGACAGCACTGAAATCTGAATTGGACTGGGCAGGAAGGGGGGTAAAAGTGTCCGGGATATTGAGATGGATTTCCACGAAGCCGGTCCTTATCTGACTCCCCCATATGGTTTTCGGAATGCTTCAGCAAAAAGATACATTTTGGTAATGCAAATTGTCTCTCAAGCAATGCAAACTGTCTCACTGCTTTTCTGACACTTCTATATCTGAGGTAATAAACCTGAGAGGTTTGTTTTTTACACTCGGCCATTTGTGGTGAATGATTCTCACCTCCTTTTGGGATCTAAAAGTAACTCATCATTTACCACTTTGGACTGTGTCTGTCTTTGACCGTTATTTTTCTCCTGCTATCAATGGCAACACGGTACAACACTTCATCCATGTCTTTGGTGATCTCTGATCTCCTTATCAACTGTTTCTTCCATGATGAAGATCAGCCATGGAGTATATCTGAGGTGTATATCAGGGTGTGCTTCTTCCACACATGAGAGCTGTGATGTCCAGCAACATTCATATAGAAGACATTTCCCGCACTCAAGGCACTAATACACCTCGAGGGTTGTGTGGGATCCCTGATGTACAGGAAGACAGGACTTCAGTGAGGAACAATTCCCTCACTCAGGACAGGAATACGGCTTCTCTCCTGTGTGAGATCTCTGATGTTTGCAAAGAGTGGACTTATCTGAAAAACATTTCCCGCACTCAGGACAGGAATACGGCTTTTCCCCCGTGTGAGATCTCTGATGTTTGGAAAGATGGGACTTTCGTGAAAAACATTTCCCGCACTCAGGACAGGAAAACGGCTTGTCTCCTGTGTGAGATCTCTGATGTGTGGAAAGGTCGGACTTCTGTGAAAAACATTTCCCGCACTCGGGACAGGAGTATGGCTTCTCCCCTGTGTGGGATCTCTGATGTGTTTGAAGATGGCACTTCAACGAAAAACATTTCCCACACTCAGGACAGGAAAACGGCTTCTCTCCTGTGTGAGATCTCTGATGTGTGTAAAGATTGGACTTCCTTGAAAAACATTTCCTGCACTCAGGACAGGAATACGGCTTCTCCCCAGTGTGAGATCTCTGATGTATGGAAAGATGGGACTTTCGTGAAAAACATTTCCCGCACTCAGGACAGGAAAACGGATTGTCTCCTGTGTGAGATCTCTGATGTGTGGAAAGGTCGAACTTCTGTGAAAAACATTTCCCGCACTCAGGACAGGAATACGGCTTCTCCCCCGTGTGAGATCTCTGATGTGTGGAAAGTTCGGACTTCTTTGTAAAACATTTCCCACACTCAGGACAGGAATACGGCTTCTCCCCCGTGTGAGATCTCTGATGTGTGGAAAGATTGGACTTCTGTGAAAAACATTTCCCACACTCAGGACAGGAATACGGCTTCTCCCCCGTGTGAGATCTCTGATGTGTGGAAAGTTCGTACTTCTTTGAAAAACATTTCCCACACTCAGGACAGGAATACGGCTTCTCCCCCGTGTGAGATCTCTGATGTATGAAAAGACTGGACTTCACTGAAAAACATTTCCGGCACTCAGGACAGGAATACGGCTTCTCTCCTGTGTGAGATCTTATATGCACATTAAGATCAGATCTAAAACGGAAACACTTCCCGCACTCAGTACAGGAAAGCCTCTTCTCTGTTGGAAGGACGGCACCGTCCCTCACAGTCTGAGGTTCCTCAGGATAAGAGGAATACGATGGTCCATCTACACTGTGTGGTGCCGGATGGACATTTGAGGTAGTCGGGTTTTCTCCTGGACTATACTGTGTGATGTCCTCATCTTCTACTTTACAGTCTGGAGACAAAGTGAGACAATCCTCTGAGGTTTTCCTCATCTCCCGTCCATCTACTAAAATAGAAATACAAAGATTATTACTAGACATGAGCAGATTGGTTCCTGCTGTGCTCCAATCAGATCATCAGATATAAAATGTCCAGCTGGTAGGAAATGGGTGTAACAAAAGAGAATCCATATTATGTGTATATATAGCAGTGGGTAGAGGGGAGAGAGGAGAAGTCAGGACTATGTAATGTACAACATATTGTATAAGATACAACAGATAGGACTATATAGTATCAGAATGATGTAATGTACAACATAGAGTATATAGTGCAGGGGTCAGGAGTATGTAATGTACAATATAAATTATACAGTGTAAGGGTCAGGACTCATAATATTGGTATTCAGTAATCAGTGGAAGATGAAATGTTTACATGAGACAAGTTGCAGAGGTCCCACACCGCTGCCTCCCATCTCCTGAGACTGCACTCAGTGACTTGGGTCTGAGACTATACAGACATATCCCTCCACCCGGCACAGCCAGCAGACAACAGAACAAGTAATCCTGGGGGGATTGTTACATAGTAGGGGAGGTCGAAAAGTCCATAAAGTCCAACCTCTGTGTGTGATTATATGTCAGTATTACATTGTATATCCCTGTATGTTGAGGTCATTCAGGTGATTATCTAATAGTTTCTACTATCGATGCTCCCGCTGAGACCACCGCCTGTGGAAGGGAATTCCACATCCTTGCCGCTCTTACAGTAAAGAATCCTCTATGTAGTTTAAGGTTAAACCTCTGTTTTTCTAATTTTAATGAGTGGCCACGAGTCTTATTAAACTCCCTTCCGCAAAAAAGTTTTGTCCCTATTGTGGGGTCACCAGTCCGGTATTTATAAATTGAAATCATATCCCCTCCCAAGCGTCTCTTCTCCAGAGAGAATAAGTTCAGTGCTCACAACCTTTCCTCATAACTAATATTCTCCAGACCCTTTATTATCTTTGTGCCCTTCTTTGTACTCCTCCATTTCCAGTACATCCTTCCTGAGGACTGGTGCCCAGAGCTGGACAGCATACTCCAGGTGCGGCCGGACCAGAGTCTTGTAGAGCTGGAGAATTATCGTTTTATCTCTGGAGTTGATCCCCTTTTTAATGCCAATATTCTGTTTGCTTTGTTAGCAGCAGCTTGGCATTGCATGCCATTGCTGAGCCTATCATCTACTAGGACACCCAGGTCCTTTTCCATCCTAGATCCCCCAGAGGTTCTCCCCCCAGTCTATAGATTGCATTCATATTTGTGCCACCCAAATGCATTATTTTACATTTTTTTTTACATTGAACCTCATTTGCCATGTAGTTGCCACCCCATTCATTGTTCTTTTAGAGACCATGCTAGACCTGGGCATGAGGTAGAAGACCCAAAGCACATGCCCAAGGTGCCTAGGTAGAGCAACATCTATGGTGAAAATCAACTCTTTGCTGCCAGCTGAACCCCAGAATTTCCATAAATCCAGTCTAGATCTATAAATTGTGTCTGCAGCACAGAGAAGGAAGATTATCACCCAGTCCCCGCCCTACTCTGGACCAATCAGTGAGCAGTATGGGTGGAGGAATGTATTTAGTGTTAATGACCCACCTGTACTGATCTCTGTAGGAGTGTCCTCCTCTATAAATGTCCCCGTTATTCCATCCTCCTCCATAGACTGCTGATCATCCCTCACATACCTCTCTTCTTCTTCTTCTTTAACCTCAAATTCTATATCGATTGGATCTCCACTCTAAATCAAGAAAATCAAAGTAATCATCTGTAAACAATACGATTTACTATTGTGACATCACATAAAAAATCCACACGTCATCTCTAGGAGTCCATGTTCTAGATGTTCCATCCCACCAACCTTATAACAGTGGTGGATGGTGCGATCTTCCTGTGTGGAATCCCAGGAATACAGAGGACGGGGACATCTCTCTGGTGGGTTCCCATTACTGGATCCATCTGTAGGAAACACACACACTGACTGAATACATTGTTTCTATGTGTTTATCAGATGATGGGGGATCTAGGTGGAGCCTCCGTACTGCTCTCTCCTTTACAATAAAGTCTCCTCTTACCCGGTGATGTGAGGGGCGGCTGATTGTCCATCATGACGTCCTTGTAGAGATCCTTGTGTCCTTCTAAATACTCCCACTCCTCCATGGAGAAATAGACACATGATCAGGATATTGATCCATACAGACACTATACTAGCAATGGCGGTGATCAGGATATTGATCCATACAGACACTATACTAGTAATGTTGGTGATCAGGATATTGATCCATACAGATACTATACTAGTAATGTTGGTGATCAGGATATTGATCCATACAGACACTATACTAGTAATGTTGGTGATCAGGATATTGATCCATACAGATACTATACTAGTAATGGCAGTGATCAGGATATTGATCCATACAGACACTATACTAGTAATGGTGGTGATCAGGATATTGATCCATACAGACACTATACTAGTAATGTTGGTGATCAGGATCCTATAGCGTGAGTGCGATAGTGTGAGGGCAATCTAATGCTAGCTGACCCTGGCACTAGCTGATGTAACAAGTGACCCTAATACAGCGATTGGTGAAAAATACTGTACACTGACGCTGTACTAATGGCACTGGTTGGGTGACAGGGGGGATCAAAGGGTGAATGAGGGCAATCAATGGGGTTAAATGTGCCAATCTAAGGTGTGTGGGTGTAAAGTGTGGTGATTATACTCACAGTGTGGTGTTCTCTTCTCTTCCTGAACCGAAAAGGACTCGGGAAGAGAAGAAATCACAAGATAGCTCCCCGTGTTTACAAAATAAAACACAGGAGTGATTTGTCATTGGCTGCCGGTGATCAGCAGGGTACGGGGCAAAATCATTGGCTGGGACCTGCTGACAAACTTGTCCTACAGCCAATGACAGTGGAGGTTTCTGGGTGTGCGCGTGCATGGGTGCGGCCCTGGAAGAAAGCCATGACATAAAAGTACATTACCAGACCTGTATGAGCCGCCCATCCATTGTATTTTTACAACACTTCATCCATGTCTTTGGTGATCTCTGATCTCCTTATCAACTGTTTCTTACATGATGAAGATCAGCCATGGAGTATATCTGAGGTGTATATCAGGGTGTGCTTCTTCCCCACATGAGAGCTGTGATGTCCAGCAACATTCATATAGAAGACATTTCCCACACTCAAGGCACTAATACACCTCGAGGGTTGTGTGGGATCCCTGATGTACAGGAAGACAGGACTTCAGTGAGGAACAATTCCCGCACTCAGGACAGGAATACGGCTTCTTCCCTGTGTGAGATCTCTGATGTGTGTTAAGATTGGACTTCACTGAAAAACATTTCCCACACTCAGGACAGGAAAACGGCTTCTCCCCCGTGTGAGATCTCTGATGTGTGGAAAGATAGGACTTCTGTGAAAAACATTTCCCGCACTCAGGACAGGAATGCGGTTTCTCCCCCGTGTGAGATCTCTGATGTGTGGAAAGATGAAACTTCACTGAAAAACATTTCCCACACTCAGGGCAGGAAAACGGCTTCTCCCCCGTGTGAGATCTCTGATGTCTGTAAAGATGGGACTTCCGTGAAAAACATTTCCCGCACTCAGGACAGGAATGCGGTTTCTCCCCCGTGTGAGATCTCTGATGTGTGGAAAGATCGGTCTTCACTGAAAAACATTTCCCGCACTCAGGACAGGAATACGGCTTCTCCCCCGAGTGAGATCTCTGATGTGTGTAAAGATTGATCTTCCGTGAAAAACATTTCCCGCACTCAGGGCAGCAATACGGCTTCTCCCCCGTGTGAGATCTCTGATGTGTGGAGAGTTGGGACTTCTGTGAAAAACATTTCCCGCACTCAGGACAGGAATACGGCTTCTCCCCCGTGTGAGATCTCTGATGTGTGGAGAGTTGGGACTTCACTGAAAAACATTTCCCGCACTCAGTACAGGAATACGGCTTCTCTCCTGTGTGAGATCTTATATGCACATAAAGATGGGATTTAGAAGGGAAACACTTCCCGCACTCAGTACAGGAAAGCCTCTTCCCTGTTGGATGGACGGCACCGTCCCGCACAGTCTGAGGTTCCTCAGGATAAGAGGAATACGATGGTCCATCTACACTGTGTGGTGCCGGATGGACATTTGAGGTAGTCGGGTTTTCTCCTGGACTATACTGTGTGATGTCCTCATCTTCTACTTTACAGTCTGGAGACAAAGTGAGACAATCCTCTGAGGTTTTCCTCATCTCCCGTCCATCTACTAAAATAGACATAAAAAGATTATTACTAGACATGAGCTGATTGGTTCCTGCTGTGCTCCAATCAGATCATCAGATATAAAATGTACAGCTGGTAGGAAATGGGTGTAACAAAAGAGAATCCATATTATGTGTATATATAGCAGTGGGTAGAGGGGAGAGAGCAGAAGTCAGGACTATGTAATGTACAACATATTGTATAAGATACAACAGATAGGACTATATAGTATCAGAATGATGTAATGTACACCATAGAGTATATAGTGCAGGGGTCAGGAGTATGTAATGTACACCATAGAGTATATAGTGCAGAGGTCAGGAGTATATAATGTACAATATAAATTATACAGTGTAAGGGTCAGGACTCATAATATTGGTATTCAGTAATCAGTGGAAGATGAAATGTTTACATGAGACAAGTTGCAGAGGTCCCACACCGCTGCCTCCCATCTCCTGAGACTGCACTCAGTGACTTGGGTCTGAGACTATACAGACATATCCCTCCACCCGGCACAGCCAGCAGACAACAGAACAAGTAATCCTGGGGGGATTGTTACATAGTAGGTGAGGTCGAAAAAAGACACAAGTCCATAAAGTCCAACCTATGTGTGTGATTATATGTCAGTATTACATTGTATATCCCTGTATGTTGCGGTCGTTCAGGTGATTATCTAATAGTTTCTTGAAACTATCGATGCTCCCGCTGAGACCACCGCCTGTGGAAGGGAATTCCACATCCTTGCCGCTCTTACAGTAAAGAATCCTCTATGTAGTTTAAGGTTAAACCTCTCTTCTTCCAATTTTAATGAGTGGCCACGTGTCTTATTAAACTCCCTTCCGCAAAAAAGTTTTCTCCCTATTGTGGGGTCACCAGTCCGGTATTTATAAATTGAAATCATATCCCCTCTCAAGCGTCTCTTCTCGAGAGAGAATAAGTTCAGTGCTCACAACCTTTCCTCATAACTAATATCCTCCAGACCCTTTATTAGCTTTGTTGCCCTTCTTTGTACTCGCTCCATTTCCAGTACATCCTTCCTGAGGACTGGTGCCCAGAACTGGACAGCATACTCCAGGTGCGGCCGGACCAGAGTCTTGTAGAGCTGGAGAATTATCGTTTTATCTCTGGAGTTGATCCCCTTTAATGCCAATATTCTGTTTGCTTTGTCAGCAGCAGATTGGCATTGCATGGCATTGCTGAGCCTATCATCTACTAGGACCCCCAGGTCCTTTTCCATCCTAGATTCCCCCAGAGGTTCTCCCCCCAGTCTGTAGATTGTATTCATATTTGTGCCACCCAAATGCATTATTTTACATTTTTCTACATTGAACCTCATTTGCCATGTAGTTGCCCACCCCATTCATTGTTCTTTTAGAGATCATGCTAGACCTGGGCATGAGGTAGAAGACCCAAAGCACGTGCCCAAGGTGCCTAGGTAGAGCAACATTTATGGTAAAAATCAACTCTTTGCTGCCAGCTGAACCCCAGAATTTTCATAAATGCAGTCTAGATCCATAAATTGTGTCTGCAGCACAGAGAAGGAAGATTATCACCCAGTCCCCGCCCTACTCTGGACCAATCAGTGAGCAGTATGGGTGGAGGAATGTATTTAGTGTTAATGACCCACCTGTGCTGATCTCTGTAGGAGTGTCCTCCTCTATAAATGTCCTCGTTATTCCATCCTCCTCCATAGACTGCTGATCATCCCTCACATACCTCTCTTCTTCTTCTGATTTAACCTCAAATTCTATATCGATTGGATCTCCACTCTAAATCAAGAAAATCAAAGTAATCATCTGTAAACAATACGATTTACTATTGTGACATCACATAAAAAATCCACACATCATCTCTAGGAGTCCATGTTCTAGATGCTCCATCCCACCAACCTTGTAACAGTGGGGGATGGTGTGATCTTCCTGTGTGGAATCCCGGGAATACAGAGGACGGGGACATCTCTCTGGTGGGTTCCCATTACTGGATCCATCTGTAGGAAACACACACACTGACTGAATACATTGTTTCTATGTGTTTATCAGATGATGGGGGATCTAGGTGGAGCCTCCGTACTGCTCTCTCCTTTACAATAAAGTCTCCTCTTACCCGGTGATGTGAGGGGCGGCTGATTGTCCATCATGACGTCCTTGTAGAGATCCTTGTGTCCTTCTAAATACTCCCACTCCTCCATGGAGAAATAGACAGTGACATCCTGACACCTTATAGGAACCTGACACACACAATGATACAGTCACCATCCAGACACATCCCTTGTCTGTTACTGGATAATGTCCCAGAATTCCCAGCACCGCTCACCTCTCCTGTCAGCAGCTCCATCATCTTCTTGGTGACTTCTAGAATCTTCTCCATGTTGTGTCTCTCAGGTTTTAGGGAGTCACATGGAGGCACTGTGATGGTCATATGATCACCTGACTTCACAAGAGGAAATCTCTGTATTGAGGAACCAATAGGAATATCATGTTAGAATCCCAGAATCCTCCTCACCTCTCCGGTCAGGTCTGTGTTTTATTAATAGAGATAAGAGTGTTGTCATGTGACCTCCCAGAATCCTCCTCACCTCTCCGGTCAGGTCTGTGTTTTATTAATAGAGATAAGAGGGATGTCATGTGACCTCCCAGAATCCTCCTCACCTCTCCGGTCAGCAGGTAGATGATCTCCAGGGTGAGGTTTAGTATCTTCTCAGTCATGTGACTCTGTTCCTCCTCCATCCTCATTGGTGCCGTCATTTGATCTATACAGGTCTCCTTGTAGACGGATAACTTTGGGAAATTAAAGTAAGAATTATTTGGATGGTATTGATCACATAATAGGATATGTGTGTGTGTGTGTGTGTGGGGGGGGGGGATAGGAGGGTTGCTGTACATTTAAGAACTACTGCCTTCATGCCCCTCTAAAAATGTCCCCGTCTATTTTGTGTCTGCAACATATTTCTTGATCAGTGAGATGGTGAGGTGAAGGCCCTTCGCTTGCTGGCAGGAGTTCTTTAAGAAGGTCATAAAAGTAAGTGCAAGTGGGGTGGGAGGACCATCAGAGACCCCTATGAGCCCTAAAGCCCCCTCTTACCTGAGAGTCTTGCAGCCTGACTACTCTATTAGAGGCCCCTTCAGCCCCACTAACCTCTCAGAGTTGTTCAGCCCTATTACTTCCTAAGAGACCCCCAAAGTCCTTCAGCTACACTTCCTCCTCAGGGGTCCTAGAGTCTTTCAGATGAAGTAAACCTTCAGAGGCTTGCAGAGTCCTTTAGTCCCACTACCTCCGCAGAGACTTTATTTTACACAGAACCAGTGGCGGAACTACCATGGTCGCAAAGGCCACACCTGCCACCGGGCCCTGGCATCCTGCCACCACGGGGAGGGCACCAAGACAGCAGGAAAGAGTCCTGGGATAAGTGGAGTCTTCCCAGATGATCGCCAAGTAGATTTTCTGAGAACAGGGTGTGAAGTACATTTAGCCTTTGCAGAGCCCCCTTGCTGTCCCTGATCTGCCCTACATACCGAATGGACTCTGCGCCGGCTCTGAGGGACCATTCACTGATGCTAGCTACAGGGTCCGAAGCATGGTGAGTGCCTGTATGTGGGGAGGGGGTCCTCGGTGTGTGTGGGGCCCTTGAGATGTGTGGGGGGAAGGATCAGTTCTCTGCACATCTCCAACTCCTTTCCTACCTCTGCCAGCTGCTCTCTGGAGTTTCTGCTCAGCCTTCTGCCCCTCCATCTCTTCTCTTGTGCCCCTTCCAGGTCTGCCCATATTATTGCCCCTCCGTATGTCCCACCCATTCCTATCCATCCTCCTCATCTCATCCCTCTGTCACCCCTGCCCATACCCCCCTCTGACTGGCACCCCAGTTGAGACACCCTTCCCCCCATTCCTGTACCTCATCTCACCCTTTGTCATCACTTGGAAACTTCAGTGGCTGCATTGTGCCAGATTTGGGGTCACAAAGAGCAAAGCACCTCGCTGGGCACTGCAGGAAGCGATCGGTGGAGGTGACCCCTGTGTGTGCGATCGGAGGAGGTGAGCCCTGTGCGTGCGATCGGAGGAGGTGAGCCCTGTGCGTGCGATCGGAGGAGGTGAGCCCTGTGCGTGCGATCGGAGGAGGTGAGCCCTGTGCGTGCGATCGGAGGAGGTGAGCCCTGTGCGTGCGATCGGAGGAGGTGAGCCCTGTGCGTGCGATCGGAGGAGGTGAGCCCTGTGCGTGCGATCGGAGGAGGTGAGCCCTGTGCGTGCGATCGGAGGAGGTGAGCCCTGTGCGTGCGATCGGAGGAGGTGAGCCCTGTGCGTGCGATCGGAGGAGGTGAGCCCTGTGCGTGCGATCGGAGGAGGTGAGCCCTGTGCATGCGATCGGAGGAGGTGAGCCCTGTGCGTGCGATCGGAGGAGGTGAGCCCTGTGTGTGCGAGATTGGAGGAGGTGAGCCCTGTGTGTGCGATCGGAGGAGGTGAGCCCTGTGTGTGCGATCGGAGGAGGTGAGCCCTGTGTGTGCGATCGGAGGAGGTGAGCCCTGTGTGTGCGATCGGAGGAGGTGAGCCCTGTGTGTGCGATCAGAGGAGGTGAGCCCTCTGTGTGCGAGATCGGAGGAGGTGAAACTGTAGTGAAACTACCAGGTCGCAGAGGTCGTACTTGCGATAGGGCTCTGCTGTTCCACTATCATGGGGGGCAAAGAGATCAGGAAAGGACCACTGCAGAAGTAAAGGGCAACAGAACCAGTGGAAAGGGCCCTAGGACCAGTGGAGCCCTTCATGGTTTCTTACACCAGGGCACTGAAGGTTCTAGTTACGCCTCTGCTCAGAACCCTCTGTATTTTCCTCCCTCTGACACCAATGATGGATCATATTCTTCATGGAAGGCTGAGGAATGTTTTCTTCCTCCCGACCAGCAATGTAAGGGGCTCTATGCTCCATACTCCTGACCCCTGCATTCCATCATTGTGTTGGCTGCATATTGTAATGATTGCCCATTGGCTGTCTGTGTAGTGTAATAATTGCCCTTTGTAGGCCATGTATGGTCAGGATGGTCATTGTCGTGTCTATTTATTGTCACTGCTGTTTGTTTAGAGGATCATATTACTAGAATGTATCTCCAAAATGAAGAGAATGTTCCGGCCCCATAAATAGGTGAATGTTCTGACCCTGAAGAGGTTAATCTACAAATGAATGTTTGGGCAGCGCTTGCACTATGGACAAAATATCTGAATCCACAACATGATGATAGTTCCAATAAAACTTTCTGATAACAAAGTGTCAGACAACTCCTGGGGTAACCTGGCAGCACTTACAACCCCGTCTGTAGATGATAGGTGTTCTGGGCTCTGTAGTCCCACAGAGTTCATGGTGCCTGTGAAGCAATAGACGCTTCTATAGCAGTAAATAGGGAATACCGACATAAGGAACAGAAGAGCCAATCCACTGCCAGAGTACTCCAGCAGATGGCGGGCCGGATTCCCCTTAGATGTAAACAGAGAGGGCGCCTCTCCTAACCTGGTGACATCCGATGTGTTTGGATTGGAAAACACCAATCATTGTCCAGGAGGGCTATTGGCAGATGAAGAGGTTAAAATGCGCTCCTACCCCCACCTAGATTCTTTAACCATTTATAGCCCAGAATTACATCTTCTATATCATCATATATCACTAAATTCATACAAAACTTTATTTGTAATCATAAATAACTGGTAGAATTATATAAAAATGCATAAAACAGATGAATCAAAAGCAAACAGCTCAATATCAATACTCAGTCCAGCCGGAACAATTGTATTCAGCTGAAAAATCCATTTTCATTCCCATCTGGACGTCTTTTTGATAACCCCCCCACTCCGGGTTCACCATCTCATCACCCCAAAATCCAGCCCCTATCAGTGTCTCTGGAGGGGGCACTGATCATTCCCGTGTAAAATCTTACAGAAATCTTCCCTAATCCCGACCTTTAATTATCATTTCATTCCCCCCACATACAATGTCTGGAACCGACATTTACTGACATCAATAACTCCCCTCGTGGTACAGACTAAGGATGAGCTCCGGCGTGTTCACACAGCCCACGTGCAGAGCCCGCCAGGAAGTCGGCACTGCGCTTATCACAGGCAGTGAGACATTGTCCCGATGTGTGGCTACAGAGATCGGGAAATGTCTCACTGCCTGTGATTAGCACAGTGCCGACTTCCTGGCGGGCTCTGCACGTGGGCTGTGCGAACACGCCGGAGCTCATCCTTAGTACAGACCATAAATTCCCTCATTGTAATATACGGGTCATTCTACATTTCCACACTATATATGTGTGTATCATCATCTGCTGGAGATAAAATACCTCACAGTGACTATGGAGGAAAAGGACGGAACATGACGGGGGGTTACTGGGTGTAAATAGAAAATAAGATCTTATTACCTCCTCTGCTGCCTCTTCCAGCAATGTCTTCAGTCTACTTCCTCCCGACTCACCTCTCACCCGGAACTTCCTGTCTGTACCTGACATCACTTCCTGTCTTCCATAGAGACTTCCTGTCTGGATATGAGTGAGATCACCACCTTGTGGAGTTTAGAGGAACTGCAGCCCCAAAAAATGTCTCATAGTAACCATTCTTTTAACCACCTCAATATTGGACACGTTCAACCCCCTTTCATGCAACACTGTACCCATATAACAGTTTTATCATTTTTTTCACACAAATACAGCTTTCTTTTGGTGGTATTTAATCCCTGCTGGGTTGTTTATTTTTTGAGCTACTAATGAAAAAATACTGAACGTTTTTCTTAGTTTCTGTTGTGCATTTTTTTATAAATTTGATTGAAATTTGCAAATTACAAAAGACAGAGCTGACAAGACACCTCAACAGACAGAGGGTAGCAGATAGCAGATACAAGGAATGAGAATATATTTGAAAACCACAACTGAGGCAACAACCGATAGGAAAGTAGGGTATCAAACGTTGCTGAGCTCAAGGAGACGTGGATGGATGAGAAGAGAGGAAGGGTGATAGACCTCACATAGGGTCCAGAAAGGTTCCCTAAAAGCAATGCATCTCCTGACCCCAAGATAAGGCTAGTGGTTGGAATGAAGAATATAGCTAGATCTAGTTACTAGAACTCTCAGAACGTTGCAGGAGTTGATCTTGATCATAACAAAAGTGTGTAAAGCCAGCGCTTCTGAGTCTGAGAAGGTGGAATCGATAAATATTTGACATCTGGAAGTAAAATTTATTGCACATTTCCAGGTCAAGCTTTTCCACGCTAGAACAAGGTTTTTCATTTCTTTTTTTGAGAATGGCCCTTCGTGCCACTAGCAGGCAAATTGCGATCCAGTGTCAGTGAGCGATTCTCTGCTGTGATGATGGCGGCTTGTGTGTATAAGAGCTATCATACCCAAAAAGGAATAAAAAAGGATAATTCGGGATATGCCGTTGGGTGACTCCGTAGATGAAGGTAATCACCTGGTTCCAACAGTTTGAGAGAGGTGTGAAGAGCCAAAAACAGTGTGTGCTAGGTATGGCCTTGCTTGGCCGCAGAGTGGGCAAATTGTGAATTTGTGGTTGGATTTTTGATTTGAGAAATAGAACAAAGGCTCTATGGATGAGTTTAAGCTGAGTCTTTTGCCAGACTTCATCGGGTATTAAATGAGAAGTTCTATCGTAGCCGCTTAGCTATTTCTGTGTGAGCAATTTATCTGGAAAGACTTTGCTCCAGTTAGCTGCTGATGAAGGACTGAAAGGGGACATAAACTTAAGGTGGTTGTGAAGCCACTTAGTAAATTACATGCAATCCCGTCTGTTAGAAAGAGTCCTATGCTGCAGTGTAAGTGCTTTGTAAGAAAAATGCCCATTTCTACCTGAATTCACAGCACCACTCAGCACTCGCGTGACTTCTCGCTGATCACTCTCCCGATCTGACAGCTAGAGTGGTGAGGAAAGGAGGAGAGAGCCAAGACGTCAGCCAGGGAGGACAGGAGCAGCGAGGAGTCATCTGAGTGCCCAGCGGCGCTGTGAATTCAGGTAGAAATGGGCAAATGTTTTATAAAGCACAGACACTGCAGCATAGGATGCTTTCTAACAGAGGGGATTACATGTCATTTACACTGTAATTTCAGCTGAAGGAGGGGGAGGGGCACTGTTACTAGCTGACACGCAGGGAGGGGAGGGGGGAGAGTATGGGGGAGAGCAGAAAGAAGAGCTGCGGATGAAGGTGGCACATAAGCTGACCACAGTGTCAGGGCTCAGCAGCCATGATAAACTGTGGTCAGTTTACAGAGGGAGGGCAGAACCAGGCAGGATCAGCCAGGTATTTCAGGTGATACAGGGTGCCAAATGACAGCACAAGCACTGTGATGTTTAACATGCTTTCAAAATACAGGATCCAATTTATTTTTTGGGGTTACAAACACTTTAAGATTGAGGGGACAGTAAATGTCCAAGATGGAATAAGCTTGAGTGGAGATAAAATGGTCTTCGGATGACAAATTAAATTTTTTAGTCTGGTCTGGGCAGCATGATGTTGCATATCTGATGCATTCCCAGTGATGAAATAGGTGGTGGGTGGGCAATGAAAAGTCTTTTGCCAGAGTTTGGAAGGAGTGTGGGTTGCCAGATTCCATATCAAATAAGGAAGAAACCAATGTTAATCCTCTAAGATTCCATGTGGTGAAGGCCCCATGTTGCATACCTGCAGGGAACATCGGGGTTACCCTGTATGGGCAAATACCTTGAAAGGATTGGAGAAAGGCCCAGTTTCTTTCAAACTTCTTGCCACACTATATTGGTGTCCCTTAGAATCACATTGTGTTGAAATACAGAAGGTAGTTATTTCCATTTGCAATACAGTAGAACTCCTAGGGAGTAAGAAAGTGGCATTTCTGACTCCAGTGACCGATTTGTGTAGCAGGATGAGGAAAAAACCCAATCTAGTAGCCGGGCCAGATTATACACCCCAATATTTAAAGTTTGTATCCCCTTCACTCCTAGGGAGATAAAGTTTGGATAATGCTATGCAAGGATTTTTATTCTGCCACAGGAACGAGGACAGGGCCCTATTCAACAAATAAACATCCTCATGTTTTAATAAAAGGGGGAGAGTTTGAAGTGGATAAAGTAAGCTGGAAAAACTCATCATTTTGAATAAAAGACATCTCCCCAGGAGTGAAATGGGTAAATCCCCCCACGTCTCCAATGCTGAAACAATCTACTAAATCAGGGATGGAAAATTCAAAGAGTAAATAGAGGCAAGCAGTCTTCCTATCTTTACACCTAAATATGTGATAAAGCTCTTGGCAATGGCAGAAGGGGATGTTTGATACCAAGGACGGGAGAAAGGAGAATATCTCTTTTATCATAATTAATTCCAAGACTGGAACATAAAACAGAATTCATCAAAAATAACGTCAACAGATGGATTTGAGGCAAAAATTAGGACATTGTCAGCAAAAAAATCTGTAGGTGCCTCCACCCTACCCAAGGGGGCCCCATGCAAGGGAGCCACCTCCAACAGGTATCTGGACAAGGGTCCCAGTGCTAAACAAGAGGGGCAATAAATGACAACCATGTCTAGTTCCTTTAACTAATGGGATATCATTGAAGGTCAAGGCCGCCATCACCACTCTAGCCACCGGAGAACCATACATACTATGAATGAAATGTAAGAAGGTAGAAAAGTCAATTTTGTCTAGGACAACGGAGAGCCATTACAGACTGACATTATGGAAAGCTTTCTCTGCATATAGAGTGATGATTGCATAATCCCGCAAAGGATGGGAGCATTCCAAGACCATGAGGACCTTACATTTATTGATTGAGGCTGTCCGGCCTTTGATAAAACCCGATTGCACGGGGGGGAATCAAAGTTGGTAAAATTTCAGCCAAGCGGGTGGTCACAATCTTGGAAGGTATTTTCATATCTAAGTTTGATAAAGAGATAGGTTGATAGGACCCGGGTTCTAAGGGATCTTTGCCTTTCTTAGCTAATAGTTAATTGACTTTAATGGCAGACGAACCTTAAAAACCTTCAGGTCATATTTTCAGCCACAAAATACCTACTAGCTGTGCACACATAGTCCCACAACATGAACACTGACATACCAGAAGTATTAAGTGAATCTGGGATCGACAACGACAAGCATTCTTTTTTAATCTGTTAAATGTTGTCAATTCAGGAGCGCATGAAGGCCATGGAGGAGAGGCAAGGTTAGGCCAGGCTATGAAGGGGGTGCAGGAGAGGATCAGTGCCACAGTCAGGGCAGCGCAGTCCTGTGCCAGTGTCCCAGTGTGCCAACCTGTGCTTTAGCCCCTTACCCCCACCTATGCAAGGCTCCACTGTGGTGGTCCGGAGGTGCCAGTCCAGTGCTGATCCTCAGCCATGGTGCTGGCACTGCCTGCTGATTGGCTTCTCCACTTCTATCTCCCTCACTGACACCAGCACTGAGATAGAACACTGACACCAGCACCGCGAAAGAGAGCACTGACACCAGCACCGAGATAGAGAGCACTGACACCAGCACCGAGATAGAGAGCACTGACACCAGCACCGAGATAGAGAGCACTGACACCAGCACCGAGATAGAGAGCACTGACACGAGCACTGACACCAGCACTGACACCAGCACTGACACTAGCAAATCGCGGCGGGACCCAAAAATATGACACCGCTCAACCTCTTCAAACAGGAGGATACGGGCATATAGTACGATGTGCTTTTTTTTGTACAAGTGAGCCAAAGGTAGAAAAAGGCCTGTGTGTTAGATTATATAAATTGTTTATAGAGTTATGCATATACATGGTCTACTGGTCACATGTGTTGAATTCCTCCGAGATCCACGATTCATTTGTATAAATGTGAGGTAGTCAACACTTTCGTGAGCTAGGCGAGTGCGCTTGTCGGTCACGATACCCCCTGCTGCGCTGAACGTCCTTTCGGACAGGACACTGGACGAGGGGCAAGCCAACCGTTCCATTGTTCATCACTTCTCAGAGCGTCCACATCGGCCGTTAACCCGATGTAGTCGGACACCTGTCGGTCTAGGCGTTCCCTGATGCTGGATCCGGATGACACCTGTCGATGGGTCGGCTGAAAGAATAATCTCATATCAGAAGTGACCAACACATCTTCAAACCGCCCTCTTCTTGCAGGCGCTGTTGGATTGGTACCCACAACTCTCTCTGGGAGTGGAAATTCCTCTGTCAGCGCACGCAAAAGCAGAATGCAGCATTTCTCTAAGCAAGGCCCGGAAGTGCTCCATTCTGACAGCCCTCTGTGATGGTGGTAACATTTCCGCCATTTTGTGCTTGTACCGGGGGTCTAAGTACGTTGCCACCCAGTACTGGTCCTTGACCTTTATGCTTTTTATACGGGGGTCCCTCTTAAAACACTGGAGCATACACATTGCACTAAACTGGAAGTGGTGTGGTGGCCTGGCTCCTGCTCATCATCCAGGATAATGTCGTCCTCCTCGTTCTCCTCCCCCCATCCACGGACAACAACAGGGATCCCAGAAATGTTTAAAGCATGCTCTTCTTGCTCCTCTTCATCCTCCCCGGCACCATCCTCCTCTGACTCCTCTTCAGACTCCTGTTGTTGACTTGTCTGGGATAGAGTAGCCCCCCCTGGGAATTCATCCAGCATTGCGACTTCCTCATCTTCTTGCTCCTGCTCCTCGATGGCTTGATCAATGACACGACGCAATGCACGCTCCATAAAGAAGGCGTAAGGTACGATGTCACTGATGGCGCCATGGCTGCGACTGACCAGTTTGGTGATCTCATCAAATAGCCGCAGAAGTCTGCATGCATCGCGCATGAGCAGCCACTGGCACGGTGAAAAAAAAACAAGCTCCCCAGAACCTGTTCTGCCGCAGAGTTCGTACAGGTAGTCGTTAACTGCACGTTTCTGCTGGAGCAGCCTATCAAGCATATAGAGTCCATCGCGTCGGGCAATCGCAAATAAGATGTCTGACTGGCAGATTGTGTCACCGCTGAATGTCAGTAAGGTGAGCCATGGCCGTGTAAGATCTTCTGAAATGGGCCGAGATTTTCCTTGCCTGCCGCAAGACGTCCTGGACCCCAGGGTATTTGACAACGAATCGCTGCACGACCAAGTTTAAGAAGTGTGCCATGCATGGCACATGTGTAATTTTGCCCTGTTTCAACGCGCTCAGTAGATTGGCACCATTGTTGCACACCACTTTACCAACTGTCAAATTGAGCAGTGTTAGCCACTGATCTGCCTGTGAACGCAAAGCTGAAAGGTGTGCAGGGCCAGTGTGGCTCTTGGCTTCCAGGCACAACAGACGCAGCACAGCATGGCAACGTCTCAACTGGCATGTCGAATAGGTTCTGGGGATCTTGGGCGGCGCAGCGGAAGAGACGCTAGCAGCGGAAAAGGAGTCAACCGAGGAGGAGAGGGAGGATGGCGTAGGAGGAGGAGAAGAAAAGGCAGGCCTGCATGCAATCCGTGGCGGTAAAACCAAATCGACACGGGTGCCATGGGTTACATGCTTGACGGCCGTCAGAAGGTTCACCCAGTGGGCAGTAAAAGTTATATACCTTCCCTGCCCGTGTTTGCTAGACCAGGTGTCTGTGGTCAGATGTATCTTGGCACTGACACTGTGTGCCAGAGATACATTCACTTGCCGCTGAACAAGGCCATATAGCTCTGGGATGCCCTTCTGTGAGAAATACTTCCTTCCTGGGACCTTCCATTGTGGTGTTCCAATGGCCACAAATTTTCGAAAGGCCCCCGAGTCCACCAGTTTATATGGCAGTAGTTGGCGGGCTATCAGTTCTGACAAGCCAGCGGTCAACCGTTGGGCAAGAGGGTTAGCCGGCGTCATCATTTTTTTACGCTCGAACATTTGGCCCACGGAAGCCTGCCTTTTTCCAGAAAAACGTGAGGATGGCATGATGGAAGGTAGAGTGGAGGACAATTCTGAGGAGAGAAGAGAAGGAGAAGTAGAAGAGGCTGGACGGTGAGAGCCTGGAGTGTGGCTTTGTGGGTTCTGACGGCGGTGCTCCCACTGGGCTCGGTGATGGCAGCTCATGTGCCTTCTTAAGGCGGCCGTCCCTAGGTGAGTGTTGGGCTTACCGCGACTTATGCGTTGACTGCAAAGGCTGCAGATGGCAACACTATTGTCAGCAGTGGACACGTTAAAAAAAGCCCACACTGCGGAGCCATGTGCCGGCGTCCTGGGAGCGCCAGATGTGACCATACATGGTTGATGCCTCACTCCTGATACATTAGCAGTCTGGTTTGTCCCTCCTGTGCAATGTAAGTTCCGCCTGCTTCTCCTCCCTATCTGCTGGTCCATCTCTTCCTCTGAACTCCCCTCCTCTTCCTCTCTTGTGGGCACCCACGTGACATTCCTAGACACGTCATCATCGACGTCACCTTCCCCACCGCTATAATTAGAGATCTTGGAGTAAGCAGCAACTGCGGGGACCAACCTCCTTGGGCTGATCTGGGTACTGTCGTCAGACTGCTGAGTGGCGCTTGTTGCTACCTCCTCTTCCTGATCCAATGCCAAGAATGGCTGCGCATCAGAAATGTCTTGTGATGATGGATCGGAAAATAATTCCTGTGACTCAAGCGGAGGGTATATGGTGGTGGTGGTGGTGTTTTTGGGGGTGCACACAGCAGAGAGTGAAGAGGGTGCAGATCGAGAGGATGAGGAGGGTGCAGAAGAGTAAGGCTGAGTGAGCCACTCAACCAAGTCTGTTGCGTCCTTTGACGTAATCGAACGCACCTTCTGCAACTTCCCACTTTGGCTCAAGCCTGGTGCTCCTGCCCTACACCTACCACCCCTGCGGAAGGGCCTGCCTCTTCCTCTGCCTGTCATTTTTTAAATGACCCTGTGACAAAAGTCTCTAGAGAAGTGCAGTATATGTGGAAGAAGGTATATAACACCCTGCTTCAATCTGTCGTTTTGGGGGGCCACTGGTCTATCACACCAGTTATAATACTTTTTTCTAATTGCGTTTGTCACTCTTTGTAGTATCGCTGCAGAACCGCTCAGCAGACACAATGCTGCACAGTAGAAATGCACTATACTATGCTTTATATATTTGAAAGCATTTTATACATGTATTACACCCCTATATACTGCACACCAAATAGTACACCTATACCAGTCCTTAAAAGGACTTTTGTGGACCTATATTCGTTAGCGATTTGTGTCGCTACAATTTGTTCCCTGCGACACACAGCAACCTCTCCCTACACTGACAAAAGAGCTGCGGAAGCGCTCAGCAGTCACAATACTGCACAGTAGGAATGCACTCATTATACTATGCTTTCTATATTTGAAAGTCCATGTCCATGTGCTGAAATGTCTCAATTGGCTGTCCTGTACCCCATGATGGATGTGTCATGGGTCAAAGTTAGCGAACATATTACAGCGCACACATTCAAGAATGACGTTTCCTGCAGGGCTAGTTAAAAACACCTGAACATATTCAAAAAATACGGGGGTTTGGTCACACTATATGGTTATATAGTGCTAAGCCCACTTACTGCGACAAAGTACCCCGAATTAGTGGGTCCTACCCTAGTAATAGAATGAAAGATCCTGCGTCTCAACCATGGGAGCCAAACTCCTCTATGTGGGAGAACTGAAAGGATTCCTCCTATACACTGGTGGTCACTAAATAAGAGGTAATGAAGAGGGGGAGGGGTGCTCTAACCCAAAAAAAAACCTGGTCAGGGTTCATTACAACATACAAAAACATATTTGGGAAGCACTCACCAGAGCGTTTAAATTCAAGATCTTTCATTCTATTACTAGGGTAGGACCCACTAATTCGGGGTACTTTGTCGCAGTAAGTGGGCTTAGCACGATATAACCATATAGTGTGACCAAACCCCCGTATTTTTTGAATATGTTCAGGTGTTTTTAACTAGCCCTGCAGGAAACGTCATTCTTGAATGTGTGCGCTGTAATATGTTCGCTATTGCTTGTTGGTCTTATGGCGGCACCATCTTGAATTTAAACGCATTGGTGAGTGCTTCCCAAATATGTTTTTGTATGTTTTTGTATGGGTCAAAGTTATTCACAATGTAAAAGACTATGGCCGCCGCAAACAGTGCCATAAGTCCGCCGGTTTGGCGAATTGCGAACTAGCAAAGTTTGCCGCAAACCGACCGCTGGGCGAACCGCAAGGCCATCTGTAATAAACAGGTCGCTCCAAACAGCCCAATTCCAAGAAGTCGCCAAAGACGGTAATTCCCGAGGAAGACCGAATCCTAAAGACATTAATATCAGGAGGCCTAAATGGTTTGATATTTTGGTAAAAGATGGAGTCACCAGCATAAGGTAGTTTAATTGCCTCAAATTAGTTGTATTGACACCCCAAAGGGGGGAGATTTTATTTGTTTTATTCCTCACAAGTAGAAGGTTGACTATAATGTCAAATACTTTATTACTGACAGTAATTGTCACATGTCAAACTGAAATTGTTGTGTTACACAATGTGAATTATTATGCTCTGTGTCTTTAAGATTTGTTTCCTCTGTCTTTCTGAACTCTCTCTCCCACCGTAGATCTGTATATTCTCCTCCCTTTCCTCTCTCTCAGTCATTGTGCACAGAATACCTCATGCTGTAACATCTTTACATGTGGCTTACTACTTCAATGTTTTTCTACCTATGGGTTTTATCATTAAACGGAACATTCAAGAGGATTAATTGTCTGTCTTTCCATACAGTGAGTTATCCATTGAGTTAAACTGTCTGAATTGATGCAAGGGATAAATAGATCACCAGATCATGTAAGCTCTATGTGAAGCTGAAGATAAAGTTATTGCTTTGTAGTTGAGTCAGAACAGTAGAAAAACAGAGCCTAATTACAAGATTTCTGCATGACAGTACTGATACAGACAAGATTACTGCCCTCATTGCAAGAAAGAATGAGACAGCAGCACATGGAAGCTTCATAACTAGTCCAGGCTGCATGATGTCATATCACACAGATCCTGCCTGCTTATTTCTCAGACATTACCTGCCATGAGTCACCACAGCTCTGAATGTGAATACACAGCAACCCCAGCACAAGATCTTGAACCAACTGAGTTACCCAAACGCTCAGTCAAACCAACTTGGAAAGTAATGGAGAACTAGAAAAGCTACAATTTCTGGGGAAATTGTGTGACGTGTTCTTGCCTTCACCTACTGGAGTGGGCGGAGTAACTGGGTGGAGTGGCTTGAGTAACTAAACTTTTATTTATTTTTTTCAAAAATGATTATTTTTTAATGAATTTTTTTTAAATGATTTTTTTGATTTTTATTAAATTTTTTCCCAAAAATTTTTTTTTTTCAAAAAGTATTTATTTTTTCAAAAAATTTTTTTTTTCAAATTTCCTAATTTTCATTTTTTTTCTACAATGATTGATTTTTTTTTTATAAACAATTTTTTTTTCAAAAATTTTTTTTTAATGATTTTTTTGAATTATTATTTTTTTTAAATGATATTTCTTTCTAAAATTATTTTTTTTTTTCAAAAAAGAATTATTTTTTTTCAAATTTCCTAATTTTCATTTTTTTTCTACAATGATTGATTTATTTATTTTTATAAACAATTTTTTTTTTTCAAAAATTTTTTTTTTAATGATTTTTTTGAATTATTATTTTTTTAAATGATATTTCTTTCTAAAATTATTTTTTTTTCAAAAAAGAATAATTTTTTTCAATTTTCATAATTTTCATTTTTTTTTCTAAAATGATTGATTTTTTATTTATTTTGTATAAAAAAAATTTTTTTCTGAAATTATTTTTTTTTTCAAATTTCCTAATTTTCTTTTTTTTTTTTAATATGATTGATTTTTTATTTTTTTATAGAAAAAAAAATTTCAAAAATGTTTTTTTTTTTAATGATTTTTTTTATTATTATTATTATTTTTTAAATTATATTTTTTTTCTAAAATTATTATTTTTTTTCAAATTTCCTAATTTTCATTTTTTTTATAAAATAATAATTATTTTTTTTTTATAAATTTTTTTTTTTTTAAAAATGTTTTTTTTTTTAATGATATTTTTTTTCTAAAATAATTTTTTTTTCAAAAAAGATTTTTTTTTTTTAAATTTCCTCATTTTCATTTTTTTTCGCAAATTATTTTATTTTTTATTATTATTTTTTTTTTTACTTTTTTCTTTTCAAATTTCATAATTCCCCTCAGAGCTGTGTGGGACTAGTTATAATTCCCCTCAGAGTTGTGTAGGACTACCTATAATCCCCCTCAGAGCTTTGTGGGACTACCTATAATTCTCCTCAGAGCTGTGTGGGACTACCTATAACCCCCCTCAGAGCTGTGTGGGACTACCTATAATCCCCCTCAGAGCTGTGTGGGACTACCTATAATCCCCCTCAGCTGTGTGGGACTACCTATAATTCCCCTCAGAGCTGTGTTGGAAGAGCTATAATTCCCCTCAGAGATGTGTGGGACTACCTATAATTCCCCTCAGAGATGTGTGGGACTACCTATAATTCCCCTCAGAGCTGTGTGGGACTACCTATAATTCCCCTCAGAGCTGTGTGGGACTACCTATAATTCTCCTCAGAGCTGTGTGGGACTACCTATAACCCCCCTCAGAGCTGTGTGGGACTACCTATAATCCCCCTCAGCTGTGTATGACTACCTATAATTCCCCTCAGCTGTGTGGGACTACCTATAATTCCCCTCAGCTGTGTGGGACTACCTATAATTCCCTCAGAGCTGTGTTGGAGGAGCTATAATTCCCCTCAGAGCTGTGTGGGACTACCTATAATTCTCCTCAGAGCTGTGTGGGACTACCTATAACCCCCCTCAGAGCTGTGTGGGACTACCTATAATCCCCCTCAGAGCTGTGTGGGACTACCTATAATCCCCCTCAGCTGTGTGGGACTACCTATAATTCCCTCAGCTGTGTGGGACTACCTATAATCCCCCTCAGAGCTGTGTTGGACTACCTATAATTCCCCTCAGAGCTGTGTAGGACTACCTATAATCCCCCTCAGAGCTGTGTTGGACTACCTATAATTCCCCTCAGAGCTGTGTGGGACTACCTATAACCCCCCTCAGAGCTGTGTGGGACTACCTATAATTCCCCTCAGAGCTGTGTGGGACTACCTATAATTCCCCTCAGAGCTGTGTGGGACTACCTATAAATTATGAAGCTTTAAGAACTGAACTGTTTAATAGCTTGAAGCTATTTTGGGAGAAAATAATTTCTGAATCTAATGCAGTGTCTGTTGAACGTAAACTACTGACACTAGAGGGCGCCATTAAACAACTTTCTGCCTCATATGAGCTCTATCAGCTTACCAGTGACAAGTTCATTAATGTCTTACAAAATATGAACACAGCAGGTTCACTGGAGGAATTAAAAAGCTTTAAGGCTCTTAATCTGGAAAGAGACAGTTTTATCCAGCAAACCAAATTAAAGGCAGAAGCAAAGTTAGAGCTGCTACAGGACACTGCATCTCACAGATCTGTTTCCACCGGACATTCTAAAAGGTCTTCTAGAAGTCACAGTTCAAGATATTCAACACTCATTGAGCAACTTATTAGTGCCCGCTCTGAAGCGGAAGCCAGCAAGGTGCAGGTCGCATATGCAGAAAGGAAAGCAGAGTTGGAAGCTCACACAGCGCGTCAAAGAGCAACTATAGAAATCTTAAACGAACAGTGTAAACATGATGCAGCTATGGCTAAGCTAAGGGTCCTAGAGCAAGCTATCAGTGCAGATGAAGGTGCAAGTGAAAAAGATAGCATCAACCTAAATATAGCAGATATGGAAGATCCCCTCAAACACACTAAAGACTATGTCATTGGCTGCAGGTGATCAGCAGGGTACAGGGGAAAATAGTTGGAGACCTGCTGACAAACTTGTCCTACAGCCAATGACAGTGGAGGTTTCTGGGTGTGCGCGTGCATGGGTGCGGACCTGGAAGAAAGCCATGACATAAAAAGTACATTAGTCCTTCCCGCGGTGGCTCGCAGCGTAGCAATCAGTGGTGCTGTGTGTCACTTTGATACACTGCATCTCCGATCGTGGTAAGTAGCCTCTGACGGAGGCGCCTTACCACATGATCAGCTGTGACCAATCACAGCATAAACCAGGAAGTGGCAGTAAACGGCTTTCCTCGGTTCGTGCAGATCGGGGGATCTCCCTGTCAGAGGGGGGTCTGCGTTGATAATAAGCACATGGATTATCAGCACAGCCCCATCAGAATTGCCACAAACCATGCCAATCAGTGCCCCATCAGAAACGCCTGTCAGTGCCAATCAGTGCCCACAACAGTGCCAATCAATAAAACATGTCAGTACCTCATCATCAGTGCTACCTATTAGTGTAAATCAGTGTCACCTGTCAGTGCCCATCAGTGTCACCTATCAGTGCCCATTAGTGCCCAGTGTCCCCTGTCAGTGCCCATCAGTGTCGCCTGACAGTGCCCCTCAATTCTACATATCATTGCTAACTCATCAGTGCCCATCAACTCTACATATCAGTGCCACCTTATCAGTTCCAACTCATCAGTGCCCATCAGTGTCACCTATCAGTGCCCCTCAATTCTACATATCATTGCCAACTCATCAGTGCCAACTGTCAGTGCCCATCAGTGTCGTCTGTCATTGCCAATCAGTTCCACCTGTCAGTGCCCATCAGTGCTGCATATCAGTGCCGCCTATCGGTGCCCATCAATTCTACATATCAGTGCCAAATCATCAGTGCCCATCCATTCTACATATCAGTGCCACCTTATCAGTTCCAACTCATCAGTGCCCATCAGTGCTGCCTCATTAGTGCCCGTCAGTGAAGGAGAAAACAACATTTTACAACAGAAACAAAGATGATCATTTTTAGTTTGTTTAGCAAAAAATAAAACCCCCAGTGGTGATCAAATACCACCAAAAGAAAGTCTATTTGTGGGAAAAAATGATAAAAATGTTGTCTGTGTACAGTGTAGCATGACCGCGCAATTGTCATTCAAATGCGACAGTGCTGCAAATTGGCCTGGGCAGCAAGGGGGGAAGTGCCCGGTATTGAAGAACTTCTGTCCTTCAGTGTGTACTGTACTCACCAGTGTATGAGTATGAAACCATGTCTGACAGAGGAAACTAGGGGGCTACTTCTAGAAGATTCATTGGACAAATATGACAATCATTCATCCAACCATTATACATTCTGTCCATAATGCAACACAGTGATTTCCTATCATCATCAGCTCCATCTAGTGTCCATAATGAGATATTGATTCTAACATATCATATCACAATACCGCATTATGGCCACTAGATGGAGCCAAGGAAATCAGAGTATGAAATAAAATGCATCCAATATTCATCACAGCTGGACGAATGCCGATCACATTCATTCAACTATTTTATTAAAAATAGACCTCTAAGTGTCTGTGAAATCTTCCACCACAAAATGTACTCAGCCAATGAGAGGTAATGACTCCATTTTTATTTTTCTCCTGCTATCAATGGCCAACACGGTACAACACTTCATCCATGTCTTTGGTGATCTCTGATCTCCTTATCAACTGTTTCTTACATGATGAAGATCAGCCATGGAGTATATCTGAGGTGTATATCAGGGTGTGCTTCTTCCCCACATGAGAGCTGTGATGTCCAGCAACATTCATATAGAAGACATTTCCCGCACTCAAGGCACTAATACACCTCGAGGGTTGTGTGGGATCCCTGATGTACAGGAAGACAGGACTTCAGTGAGGAACAATTCCCTCACTCAGGACAGGAATACGGCTTCTCCCTCATGTGAGATCTCTGATGTATGCTAAAACTGGAGTTGTGTGAAAAACATTTCCCACACTGAGGACAGGAATACGGCTTCTCCCCTGTGTGAGATCTCTGATGTGTGTGAAGACTGGAATTCTGTGAAAAACATTTCCCGCACTTAGGACAAGAATACGGCTTTTCCCCCGTGTGAGATCCCTGATGTCTGTGAAGATGGGACTTCACTGAAAAACATTTCCCGCACTCTTGACAGGAATACGGCTTCTCCCCCGTGTGAGATCTCTGATGTCTGTAAAGATGGGACTTCACTGAAAAACATTTCCCGCACTCAGTACAGGAATACGGCTTCTCCCCCGTGTGAGATGTCTGATGTGTGGAAAGATTGGACTTCTCTGAAAAACGTTTCCCGCACTCAGGACAGGAATACGGCTTCTCCCCTGTGTGAGATCTCTGATGTTTGTAAAGATTGGATGTCTGTGAAAAACATTTCCCACACTCAGGACAGGAATACGGCTTCTCCCCTGTGTGAGCTCTTTTATGAATATTAAGATTGGATTTAGCATCAAAACACTTCCCGCACTCAGTACAGGAAAAGCTCTTCTCTGTTGGAAGGACGGCACCGTCCCTCACAGTCTGAGGTTCCTCAGGATAAGAGGAATACGATGGTCCATCTACACCAGGGGTGCCCAACCTTTTGAAGAGCGAGGGCCACTTAAGCAACTTGGTAACCGGTCGCGGGCCACAATGAGCAGAGCGGGTGGTTGGCATGTCCGTGTCCACTCTGCATTTGGAGAGCGGACACAGACGCAGCCCATGATACTTTATTAGTGGATCGTATTGGAGGTAGAACACAAGTCGGTTTATGTTTGCCACTACTTAGAGGTGAATGGAGGGTCCAATTGGTCGGACTGTCGGACTGACAGTGTGAAAGGGGTCCAAGGCTGCTTTCACATTGATGCGCTGCGGTTTACCTGCACCACATGTGCAATGCAGTGTACCTTTGGCTTTCCTGCAGTTTGCAATAGACTGCTATTATATTCTGCAGGTTTGGAAGCACTTTCAGAAAGCTCACCAAACTCGCCGGTAATAACAAAAGTCTATGGCTCAATGCAGGTAACACGCAGGTAAACTGCTCTGCACCTGCGTATCAGTTTGAAAGCAGCCCAGTAACCACTGCAAAAAAGATATGCCCATATATACATTGTGATTTTAGTAATAAACTGACCTTTAATAACAGTATTCTTTCTATTCAATCACAGAGCAGGAGGTCGCGGGCCACATCAGAGGGCTACGCGGGCCACATGTGGCCCCCGGGCCACTGGTTGGGCACCCCTGATCTACACTGTGTGGTGCCGGATGGACATTTGAGGTAGTCGGGTTTCCTCCTGGACTATACTGTGTGATGTCCTCATCTTCTACTTTACAGTCTGGAGACAAAGTGAGACAATCCTCTGAGGTTTTCCTCATCTCCCGTCCATCTACTAAAATAGAAATAAAAAGATTATTACTAGACATGAGCTGATTGGTTCCCCTAAACCAGGACTCCGCCCATATCAGGCAGCTTTGTCTCTGAGGATCTTACAATTCCCCCCTCAAGGTAACTAGTAAATGGCTCCTCTGATCTCCTACCAGTTCATTTCTTTATTCATGGACCTTAGTCAGAGAGTGAGGAAACAACGAGAACTGTCTTTTATAGGAGTGACAGTGATGAGGGGATTATAGGACGAGTGTCCCCACCCCCTCTATCTCTCATTGCCATCTTCCCAACACAAGAAGTCCTGAACTTCCTTATTTAGTCCATGATTTAGTCATGAATAACCTCGGAGCTGAGCCCCACCAGAGGTCAGAGAGTGAGGATGGGGGTAGAACAACCAAGATGAAGACTGGACTGATCCTGAAGACCCCCATCATTGGGTTATTAACTCCTCCCTCATTATCACTTTCTGTTTAAGGTTCCAAAGTTTGAGGATGTTATCACATTATTATCAACATGTAAAAGTTTGTGCTCCAATCAAATCATCAGATATAAAATGTCCAGCTGGTAGGAAATGGGTGTAACAAAAGAGAATACATATTATGTGTATATATAGCAGTGGGTAGAGGGGAGAGAGCAGAACTCAGGACTATGTAATGTACAACATATTGTATAAGATACAACAGATAGGACTATATAGTATCAGAATGATAAAAGTATGTAATGTACAATATAAATTATACAGTGTAAGGGTCAGGACTCATAATATTGGTATTCAGTAATCAGTGGAAGATTAAATGTTTACATGAGACAAGTTGCAGAGGTCCCACACCGCTGCCTCCCATCTCCTGAGACTGCACTCAGTGACTTGGGTCTGAGACTATACAGACATATCCTTCCACCCGGCACAGCCAGCAGACAACAGAGAAAGTAATCCTGGGAGAATTGTTCTGTCAGAGATCTTGTCATACCCGGGTATGGGGCAGAAGACCCAAATCACATACCCCAAGTGCCTAGATCTAGTAACATTTATGGTGAAAATAGCATTTTGCTGCCAGCTGAACCCCAGAATCTCCATAAATCCAGTCTAGATACATAAATTGTGTCTGCAGCACAGAGAAGGAAGATTATCCGAGAGAAATACAGGAATACAGGATGGGGAACACAGCTCAGGAAAGTGACCAGGGGATTACAGGCTGATATCACCCAGTCCCCGCCCTACTCTGGACCAATCAGTGAGCAGTATGGGTGGAGGAATGTATTTAGTGTTAATGACCCACCTGTGCTGATCTCTGTAGGAGTGTCCTCCTCTATAAATGTCCCCGTTATTCCATCCTCCTCCATAGACTGCTGATCATCCCTCACATACCTCTCTTCTTCTTCTGCTTTAACCTCAAATTCTATAATCGATTGGATCTCCACTCTAAATCAAGAAAATGAAAGTGAATATCATCTGTAAAATATAAGCTTTATTATTGTGAAATCACATAAAAAATCCACATTGTCTCCATGAGTCTGTATTTTATAATCTCTGTCCCACCAACCTTGTAACAGTGGGGGATGGTGTGATCTTCCTGTGTGGAATCCCGGGAATACAGAGGACGGGGACATCTCTCTGGTGGGTTCCCATTACTGGATCCATCTGTAGGAAACACACACACTGACTGAATACATTGTTTCTATGTGTTTATCAGATGATGGGGGATCTAGGTGGAGCCTCCGTACTGCTCTCTCCTTTACAATAAAGTCTCCTCTTACCCGGTGATGTGAGGGGCGGCTGATTGTCCATCATGACGTCCTTGTAGAGATCCTTGTGTCCTTCTAAATACTCCCACTCCTCCATGGAGAAATAGACAGTGACATCCTGACACCTTATAGGAACCTGACACACACAATGATACAGTCACCATCCAGACACATCCCTTGTCTGTTACTGGATAATGTCCCAGAATTCCCAGAATCCTCCTCACCTCTCCTGTCAGCAGCTCCATCATCTTCTTGGTGACTTCTAGAATCTTCTCCATGTTGTGTCTCTCAGGTTTTAGGGAGTCACATGGAGGCACTGTGATGGTCATATGATTACCTGTCTTCATAAGAGGAAATCTCTGTATTAAGGAACCAATAGGAATATCATGTTAGAATCCCAGAATCCTCCTCACCTCTCCGGTCAGGTCTGTGTTTTATTAATAGACATAAGAGTGATGTCATGTGTCCTCCCAGAATCCTCCTCACCTCTCCGGTCAGCAGGTAGATGATCTCCAGGGTGAAGTTTAGTATCTTCTCAGTCATGTGACTCCTGTCCTCCTCCATCCTCATTGGTGCCGTCATTTGATCTATACAGGTCTCCTTGTAGACGGATAACTTTGGGAAATGAAAGTAAGAATTATTTGGATGGTGTTGGTCACACAATAATAGGATGTGGATGTGAGGGGGTAATAGAAGGGTTGCTGTACATTTAACAACTACTCCCCCCATGGGAACAGATTTAGTTTGGACAGTTTGCTAAATTTTTGAGGTTCGGGACCCTCTTGGCTGCCGGATCAGATATTCCCTTTTCTCTGTTGGGTTTGTTTAGTTTCTGAACTGGATTTGATTAGTTTTAGATCTGCAGACAAGGAATGATAAACACGATCCTTCCTTTGACTTGTTTGCTCTGAGGCAGTGCTACGAGGACAATGTCGGGTCATCATGATGTCCAGGAAGGGGAACTTGCTGACTTTTGGTCGGAGTTGCCGGCTAATCAGGATAATTGGCAGAACTCCGGCTGCAAGGCTCCAATCTCCGGCAGCCTGCTGACTGATCGGAGTGATGTCACTGTCACTCTCTGCAGTAAGAGAAGGGATCGGATTGGATAGCAGGGAGATCCTGCTGGTGGAGTACAGAACTGCGGGGGAGGAGTCAGTTTTGTTCTCTCCAATAGCAACCCATCTGCCATCTATGCTGATTATGAAGATTGTAACATGTAAGTGTACTATTTGTTTTTATGGAATAAATGACTTCATCATTCTAATGAGGATCTCGCGCTGTCATTTCTTTGTTGTTTGAGCTCCTTGGATCTTCCCGGATCTTTATCTGACAAGCTGCAGGACCCTTGTATGTTGGAATGAACATTTGTCCCCATCATGCTGTTACCATAGACTGCTGTCTGTTGGGCTGGACCTTGTAGTGCACATTACTGGTGTGTGATTTTTATTTCAGTGCTGGTAGGAGGACAGCAGGGGGAGGGGTTCTCTCTTGGTCTATTTTGTATCCTGCAACATATTTCTAGAATGGTGAAATGGTGCGGTGATGGCTTCCTTCACTTGCTGGCAGAAGGTTTTTCTTTCAGATTCATACTTACCTAGGTGGATGCAGCATCGGTCCCCAAGCATCTCTTCACTGAGAACCGAGCGATCTAACATCTGCGATGGCTCAGTTCTCACAGCTGTGCCCCCTGCGCTCACTGGAGCTGTGGAGGGGCGGGGAGTGCCCGTCTCAGTGGCTCGGTGAGAGCCTGAGATGGCCATCAGTCCCGGCACCTGGCAGATCCAGACTTCATTGTCGTGATGATGCGGTGCCTGGACTGATTCCAGTGATGTCACCAGAGAGCCGACTTCAGCCCGATCTCTGCTGAAAACAGGTCACAAAACGAATTGTACTCCTGTAACCCATAGGAGAAGCCCAGCCAAGCGATCTCAGGCTGGACTTCTCCTTTAAGGAGGTCAGAAAAGTATGTGCAGGTGGGGTGAGAGGACCATCAGAGACCAACAGCCTGTGTAGTGTAATAATTGCCCTTTGTAGGCCATGTATGGTCAGGATGGTCATTGTCTTGTCTATTTATTTTCAGTGCTGTTTGTTTAGAGGAACATATTACTAGAATTTATCTCCAAAATGAACAGAATGTTCTAGCCCTGTAAGTGGGGAAATGTTCTGACCCTGAAGGGGTTAATCTAGGTTTCCACACTATATATGTGTGTATCATCATCTGCTGGAGATAAAAGACATCACAGTGACTATGGAGGAAGAGGACGGACATGACGGGGGGTTACTGGGTGTAAATAGAAAATAAGATCTTATTACCTCCTCTACTGCCACTTCCAGCAACGTCTCCTTGCTACTTCCTCCTGACTCACCTCTCACCCGAAACTTCCTGTGTGTACCTGACATCACTTCCTGTCTGTATTCCATAGAGACTTCCTGTCTGGGTAGAAGTAAGATCACCATCTTGGGGAGTTCAGAGGAATTGCAGCCCCAAGAAACGTCTCATAATAACCATTCCTGTATAACAGGGCAAAGTTGAAAACATAACTCCTGAAATTTAACTTTTTGGTGAAGAAAATGCAAAAATATATCAAAAAGCATAAAAAAAAAAAAATATATATATATATATATATATATATATATATATATCAGTCCACTCATAATGAATATGTTAATCAGAAATTGCAAGTATGTGTAGCGCCGGCTCCTAATGAAAATTAAGTTGTCTGAGGTCGCAGTTAGGCTTCAGGCTAATTGTTCCAAAAGTTCTGGTCTCTGTATCAGTTCGGCTGGATTGTACTGGTTTCTCCTTGATTGTGTGTGTCTCTGTCACCGCCAGTGAGTGTAGAAACACAGTTCAGCTGGATGCATTGATTACCACCGATTGCTCAGAAATGGCCCAGTGGGAGTGTTCTACCTGCTGTGAATTCTGGGAGATGGTATTTAAGGTACCGACGCCATTAGGGTGGGTTTGTGTTTTCTCCCCGTGGTCTTCTCTGGGTTCTGCTTTACCCCGGACCCCATGGCCCCCCTGGCCTGGGGTGTGAGCCGCATGTATCCTGAGCCTCGGGGCTGGCTGGCCCGAGGCTACGCAACTAAGAGAGTAGGCCCAAAACAGTTTTGGGCCTATTGATCCAGGGGTGGTCCTGTGCCCTCTCGCCTGAAGAGAGAGAGGCCAAGTAACTGGAGGATCCAGGGGAGGACTTTTCAGAGAGAGGACCATGCGCAAGGCTGGTATCTCTAGAGGAGCCTGGAAACTCAGTTAAAGGATGCAACCCGGATCAACACACATACAGTATCACCGGTTCGGCTGCAAGAGACTGGTATTGTATGGCAGTTCTGCGAATCTCTCAGGAACTCTTAGTGACACTTTAGCTTAATTAATGAGTCTGTGGCAGAGACTTTGTCAAGTACCTCACCGGCTGCTAGGTCAAGTGAGAGGGGCCTATCCGTTAGTTGCTGGGTCCAGTCAGTGGAGCTATTGTCCTCTGGATCTGAAGAATAACTTTAACCCTAACCCTCTGACCCTTTTTATTGAGAGACTTTGCTGTTATTTTGAATAAATAACCATAAAAAGGACTAAGTATTGGAAATTCACATTCTTTGGGCCACTTTCCATGGGATATCCAAGAAGGAGATGCAAGCAGGCGAGGTAACGGTAAGCCCAAAATGAAACCAGCAGCTCCTTCGGGGGTTAGTGCTACATATGGAATGTTTATGAAGTGACGTGATAATTTATTTGCCCATTTACTAAGTGTATACTCTTGGTATGCAGTGTTTGTTTGCCCTTTTCCAATATGGTTGCTATGCTCTCTCTCTCACCAAGGATGAGGTCATCAAGAAGTGCAGAGTATGGCGAGGGGTTTTGTGGGTAAGTGAGTGGAGAGAGAGACATGTGGAGAGGAGAACAGTAGATTCCTGCTAAGGGAGAAAGACTGTAAGTGCTGCAGATTCCCCTCACTGAGACATACATAGAGACTGTTAATGATTACATGTTCCTGTTTGGAAAATACTTTATGTTGGATGGTTCACTGAATGTTATTTCTTCAATACATGGACTTTCAAATACAATTCTGTGTGGATTACTGTCTATGTGAAGATATATTTCTCAATTGGGATTTCACTTGCTATTCACAAGCCCCAATTGAGTGGAGGCACTGTGCTTGTTATGCCCCGTACACAGGGTCGGACATTCCGACCACAAAATCCGTCTGATTTTTTCCAAAGGATTTTGTCCGAAACTTGTGTTGCACACACATGGTCAGACAAAGTTGTCGGAAAATCCGATCATTCCGAATGAGGTGACATACAAAACGTACGACGGGACTATGTAAAGGCCAGTAGCCAATAGCTTTTGTCTCCAAATTTCTTCTGAGCATGCGTGACACTTTGTGCGTCGGAATTCTCTACACAATCGTATTTTGTTGTCGGAAAATTTTAGATCTTGCTCTCAAATTCTTTCCGTCGGAAATTCCAACGGAAAAAGCCCGCTAGAGCCCACACCCGATTGGCTTTTCCGACAACATAATCCGATCAGACTTTTTCCATCGGAATATCCGACCGTGTGTACGGGGCATTAGAGATCCTGTCTTGATCACACAGATTATGAAGACTCTGCTCCTAAATACTATACAGGTGGCGCCATCATACCTCAGTAGCCACAGAGAGAGAAAAATAGTGCTACACTTATATAAATACAATAATTAATCCTGGAGTGAAAAAGGCTGTAAAGCAATAAATAATATATAAACTGATAAACGAAAAGATACTAAAACGCTGTTATGCTAAAAATTGGATGAATGTTTAAAAAGGTCTCTGAATGGTGCAGCTGCGACCAATAAAGTGCTCTCACACTATAAATACAAGTGATAAATGTGGTGTGCTATTACCAACCTTCATAAAATGCACAGTTATCCTTAAAATACGTGCTGACACTTGTAACAATATAAATCCTAAAAAATTGTGAACATATGCAAACCGTGAATTAAATGGATATAAGTGTTGAAAAATACCTCCAGTGTGCTAAACAATATGTGCAGTTATATCCTTACTTAAAGTGCACAGTGCTTCTAGAATGAAAAAATAAATAGAATAAGATAGATAAATAAGTAAATAAGTGCTTGTTGCTGCACCAATACAACAAAAAATGTATTAATATATATACACAATTCATGTAGTTCATAAATATATATGTGTTGAAATAAATTGCATAAAGTTTAGGCACTCCAAAACCGCTGAGTATGCAATCTCTGTGAGACTCCACTCATTGAAGCAAGGTGGTCGATGCATGTATGTGGACTTTTGCACAGAGATCGCATACTCAGCGGTTTTGGAGGGTCCCCTTGTTAAAGGGGGCTTCCAGATTCCGATAAGCCCCCTGCCCGCAGACAACCACCGGCCAGGGTTGTGGGGATGAGGCCCTTGTCCTCATCAACATGGGGACAAGGTGCTTTGGGGGGGGCCGCAAAAAACCCTCCCAATGTTGAGGGCATGTGGCCTGGTATAGTTCAGGAGGGGGGTGCTCTCTCGTCCCCCCTCTTTTCCTGCGGTCTGCCAGGTTGCCTGCTTGGATAAGGGTCTGGTATGGATTTTGAGGGGAACCATGCCATTTTTATTTTTTTTTGCGCGGGGTTCCCCTTAAAATTCATACCAGACCTGAAGGGCCTGGTATGCTCTTGGAGGGGAACCCATGCCGTTTTTTTTTTATTGAAGTCGCCTGGCCTGGGGGCGACTTAAAGTCGTGTTGTAAGTCGCCCCAAGTCGTGTTGTAAGTCACCCCAAGTCGTGTTGTAAAGTTGCCCCAAGTCGTGTTGTAAGTCGCCCCAAGTCGCATTGCCCCTGTGTGAATGGACTGTTAACGATAACGGCGTGCGCTATTATCAATGGCATATTATTATTGCGCCAGCATATTATGTGTTGCGCTTATGTGTGCGCCGGTTCATACGCTCAATTAATAATTTATCTGGTGCCCCAATTAAGATCTGAACCGGCGCAGCGCATTCATCTTAGTAAATCAGCCCCAATGTCTTTATGGATAAAGTGGATGACCTAGATTATATATTATTTATTGTTTTATAGCTTTTTTCATTCCAGGATTAATTATTTTCTTTATATAAGCCAGGCATTACCAAAGTCAATTGTGGCCCTCGTTCCGATTTAATGCGGCCCCACTGGTAATTTGGATACATATCTCTTTTGTAGTCCCCAAAGAATCCCCGAGCACCGCACATTCAGAGGCTGCATTCATGTCAATGGTGAGGCTGCATTTGTGGCAATGGTGAGGCTGCATTCATGGCAATGGTGAGGCTGCATTCATGGCACTTGTGAGGCTGCATTCATGGCAATGGTGAGGCTGCATTCAGAGGCTGCATTCATGGCAATGGTGAGGTGGCAGACGGGCACTGATTAGACTGCATTGATGGGCACTGACCCTTATTTTGCTTCACAGTTCCTTATTTAAAAAAAAAATTTCCCTGAAACTTCCCTTCATGGCAATAGTGAGGCTGCATTCAGGCACTGGTGAGGCTGCATTCATGGCACTTGTAAAGGGCGGCATTCATGGCAATAGTGAGGCTGTATTTATGGCAATGGTGAGGCTGCATTCAGAGGCTGCATTCGTGGCACTTGCGAGGCTGCATTCATGGCAATAGGGAGGCTGTATTCATGACAATGGTGAGGCTGCATTCAGAGGCTGATTTCATGGCACTTGTGAGGCTGCATCCATGACAATGGTGAGACTGCATTCATGGTAATGGTGAGGCTGCATTCATGGCAATGGTGAGGCTGCAGACGGGCACTGATTAGGCTGCATTGATGGGCACTGACCCTTATTTTGCTTCACAGTTCTTTAAGTAAAATTATTTTTTTTTCCTGAAACTTCCCTTCATGGCAATAGTGAGGCTGCATTCAGGCACTGGTGGGCTGCATTCATGGCACTTGTGAGGCTGCATTCATGGCAATGGTGAGGCTGTATTCATGGCAATGGTGAGGCTGCATTCAGAGGCTGCATTCATGGCACTTGTGAGGCTGCATCCATTGCACTTGTGAGGCTGCAAATGGGTACTGATTAGGTTGCATTGATGGGCACTGACCCTTATTTTGCTTCAGAGTTCTTTTATTTTAAAATTTATTTTTTCCCTGATACTTCCCTCTTAAAGTGAAGGTGCGTGTTATACGCATGTCTGTGTTATACCTTAATAAATATGGTATATCCAAATAACACGCCCAATCTCATCCTTAGACTCTTTACCACACACAGCCACAAAGGCAAGAGAATTCTTGTTGGGCAGTGTATTAGTTCATTTTCATTTAATTTTAACCACATGCCGACCGTGCCATAGCCGAAAGGCGTCTACAGCGCGGTCGGCTTGTTCCGAGTGGACGTCCTATGGACGTCCTCCCAGAAACTTGCTCCCATGCGCCCCCTGGGGCGCGCACTCGGGAACATCCATGGCCGCCGGGTCCCGAGGACCCGGCGCATCATGGATCGCTGATAGCGGACGTTTACCACATGATCGCTCCGTCAAATGACGGAGCGATCACATGTACACAAACCGGCATCACGTCATGACGCCGGTTCCTCCCTCCCCTCTCTGTACCGATCGGTACAGTGAGAGGGGAGAAGCGGAAAGGGGGAGAGACGGGACCAGCTGGATGTGTTGTGCCCACAGCGCTGGTCAGTGCCTTCAATGTGCAATACACTGCCACCACTGTGCAATACTCTGCCACCACTGTGCAATACTCTGCCACCACTGTGCAATGCTCTGCAACCACTGTGCAATGCTCTGCAACCACTGTGCAATGCTCTGCCCCACTGTGCAATACTCTGCAACCACTGTGCAATGCTCTGCAACCACTGTGCAATGCTCTGCAACCACTGTGCAATGCTCTGCAACCACTGTGCAATGCTCTGCCACCACTGCAATGCTCTGCAACCACTGTGCATTGCTCTGCAACCACTGTGCAATACTCTGCCACCACTGTGCAATGCTCTGCCACCACTGTGCAATGCTCTGCCACCACTGTGCAATGCTCTGCCACCACTGTGCAATGCTCTGCAACCACTGTGCAATGCTCTGCCACCACTGTGCAATACTCTACAAATACTGTGCAACACTGCAACACTGCAATACTCTGCCAATACTTGCCAATACTTGCCAATACTCTGCCAATACTTGCCAATACTCTGCAATAATTTTTAATAGAAACAAAGAATTTTTTTTTGTTTGTTTACAGAATTTTCAGTATTTTTTGATTTATAGCGCAAAAAATAACAAACCCAGCGGTGATTAAATACCACCAAAAGAAAGCTCTATTTGTGTGAAAAAAAGGACACAAAATTCATTTGGGTACAGTGTTGCATGACTGAGTAATTGTCATTCAAATTGTGAGAGCACCGAAAGCTGAAAATTTGTCTGGGCAGGAAGGGGGTTTAAGTGCCCAGTGGGTAAGTGGTTAATGGTTCAAAGAATGTCAAGCAAAATGGTCGGCCTCACGCATGTTCACTTCATCAAATCTGGCCCTCTTTGAAAAAAGTTTGGACACCCCTGATATAAGCATTCAACAGAGTGTTCTTACATTGAGAGATCTCCACCACCATTTCTATGTGAACATTACATCCTTGCAATTTATGTTTAACATCTTCATTATGAGTGCATTGATATACATTTTTATGCTTTATGATATATTTTTGCATTTTCTTCACCAAAAAGATCAATTTCGAAGTTATCTGTTTTCTTAGGCATACCTTTGTTTTTAACTTAGCCCTGTGAGATTGATATAATACATGAATGGTTATTATAAGATGTTTCTAGGGGCTGCAGTTCCTCTGACCTCCACAAGATGGTGATCTCACTTTTATCCAGACAGGAAGTCTCTATGGAATACAGACAGGAAGTGATGTCAGGTACACACAGGAAGTTCCGGGTGAGAGGTGAGTCGAGAGGAAGTAGAGAGGAGACATTGCTAGAAGTGGCAGCAGAAGAGGTAATAAGATCTTATATTCTATTTACACCCAGTAATAGGGATGAGCCGAACACCCCCGGGTTCGGTTCGCACCAGAACCTTCGAACCGGCCGAAAGTTCGCGCGAATTTTCGAACCCTATACGTTATAATGGACGCGAACGTTCGAAATCAAAAGTGCTAATTACAACGGCCAATATGCATGTTAATGTCATAAAACAGGTTTGGGGACCCGGGTCCTGCCCCAGGGGACATATATCAATGCAAAAAGAACTTTTAAAAACTAACGTTTTTTCGGGAGCAGTCATTTTAATGATACATAAAGTGAAAAAAAAAAGTGAAATATTCCTTTAAATATGGTACCTGGGGGGTGTGTAAAGTATGCCTGTGAAGTGGCATGTGTTTCCCGTGTTTAGAACTGTCCTTGCACAAAATGACATTTGTAAAGGAAAAAAAAGAAGCCATTTAAAACCACTTGCGGCTTTAGGTTTGTTCTTAAGTAGAATCTGAACAGGTACATTATGAAGTGTAGCTCCATCCCCAAAAAAATCTATTTTTAAGCTTTTTGGAGAACATAGGGAGGGGTTATCACCCCTGTAACATTTGCTGTCTTTGCACATGTGTTCAGAACATGTCACCTCACTTTCCGTCCCAATGACAACTGTTTTTGGAAAAGTGGGGTTTTAATTGAAACAAGGATTGGTGATAAAGTATCAGTAGAGAGGAGATACCTTTTTCCCAAATTAAATCTAACAGGATAGAATTTCCCTTCCTAGGGGTAGATTTCCTCTCACTTCCTGTTTTCTCTTTCCATTTGCAAGTAGGAGTCGTTTGTAAGTTGGATGTTTGAAAGTAGGGGCCTGGCGTATATACTCTGCAGAAATTTGCCCTATTAGATGTTGGTGTAGCCACAAGACTGGTGGGCACAGGAATGGGCCCTGCTGTGAGTTAATAGATCAAGATTTGTACTTGCATGCACCTGTTGAACCGGGCAGAAAAATTGGCGGTGGTGGTGGACGGTGTTGCCACAAGACTGTAAGCTCTCACAGTTACTCTTGGTGGGCGCAGGAATGGGCCCTGCTGTGAGTTATTAGATCAAGATTTGTAATTGCATGCACCTGTTGAACAGGGCAGAAAAATTGGGCCTTTGGCGGTGGTGGTGGACGGTGTTGCCACAAGACTGTAAGCTCTCACAGTTACTCTTGGTGGGCGCAGGAATGGGCCCTGCTGTGAGTTATTAGATCAAGATTTGTAATTGCATGCACCTGTTGAACAGGGCAGAAAAATTGGGCCTTTGGCGGTGGTGGTGGTGGTGGTGGACGGTGTTGCCACAAGACTGTAAGCTCTCACAGTTACTCTTGGTGGGCGCAGGAATGGGCCCTGCTGTGAGTTATTAGATCAAGATTTGTAATTGCAAGCACCTGATGAACAGGGCAGAAAAATTGGGCCTTTTGCGGTGGTGGTGGACGGTGTTGCCACAAGACTGTAGGCCCTCATAGTTACTCTTGGTGGGCGCAGGAATGGGCCCTGCTGTGAACTATTAGATCAAGATTTGTAATTACCCGCCCCTGTTAAACAGGGGCTGAAAATTGTGCCTTAGGCACTGGTGCTGGTGCCACAACACTGCAACCCCTCACAGATACTGTACTTGGAGCACAGCAGTCACACGTGTTGCGAAGCATTTTTTTTAAAAATTGTAAGTACACGCCCCTGTTAAACAGGGGCTGAAAAATTGTGCCTTAGGCACTGGTGCTGGTGCCACAACACTGCAACCCCTCACAGATACTGTACTTGGAGCACAGCAGTCACACGTGTTGCGAAGCATTTTTTTAAAAAATTGTAAGTACACGCCCCTGTTAAACAGGGGCTGAAAAATTGTGCCTTAGGCACTGGTGTGGTGGCATGGATCATTGAGGAGGAGGAAGAGGATAGTCAGTGAACATAAGAGGACAGTCACTCAGCATCAGCATAGGCAGTCTTGAAGGGATGTGACATTATAAATTATTCCGTTATATCCGCTTCAGGTGCCTGGTAGCTGGTGGTGATCCAAGACTGATTCATTTTGATGAAGGTCAGTCGATCAACCGAGGCGGTGGACAGGCGCACCCTATGATCGGTGACAAATCCTCCAGCAGCACTGAATTTGCGTTCGGAAAGAACGCTGGAGGCAGGACAGGCCAGTAGCTCAATTGCATACTGTGCAAGCTCTGGCCAGTGATCCATCCTCAGGACCCAGTAAGCCAGAGGATTTTCGGTGGGAAAGGTGTCCAAGTCTGACCTTGCCCCAAGGTATTCCTGCACCATGTATATCAGACGCTGGCGATGGTTGCTGGAACCGATCATACCTTGGGGCTGCGGACTAAAAAATTGTCTGAACGCATCGGTCAGACGTCCACCTTCCCCCCCGCTCCTTCTGCTACTGACCGAAGCCTCAGCAACTCGTCGCCCAGGACCAGGAGTTTGTAACCTCCCAGTTTCTGGGAACGCGTTGCACAGACCTTTCTGCAAGGCCTCCCTGAGATGTCTCATCCTCTGCTCCCTCTGCGACGGCAAGATAAGGTCCGCAACCTTACCCTTGTACCGTGGATCAAGGAGAGTGGCCAGCCACTAATGGTCCCTCTCCTTGATCCGAAGAACACGAGGATCCTTCCGCAGGCTTTGCAGGATCAGGGAGGCCATGCAGCGTAGGTTAGCTGAGGCATTCGGTCCGGAGTCTTCTGGGTCACTGAGGATGACATGATCGCCAGCCACCTCCTCCCAGCCACGTACAAGTCCACTGGTTTGTTGGGACTGTACATCATCCCTAAAAGACTGCTGCTGCTGATGCTGAGTGCCAGGCTCCACCTCCATGCTCACACAATCCTCCTCCTCCTCATCCTCTTCCTGTGTGATGGGTGGGACAGAAGGAACACTGTCCGGATAAAGGGGGCCTTGAGAGGCAAGGAAGTCCTCCTCTTCCTGCCTCTGTTCTGCCTCAAGTGCCCTGTCCATTATCCCACGCAGCGTATGCTCCAACAGGTGGACAAGAGGGACAGTGTCACTGATGCATGCACTGTCACTGCTCACCATCCTCGTGGCCTCCTCAAATGGTGAGAGGACAGTGCATGCATCCCTGATCATGCTCCACTGACGTGGGGAAAAAAAACCAAGCTCCCCTGACACTGTCCTGGTGCCGTAGTCGCAAAGGTACTCATTGATGGCCCTCTGCTGCGTGTGCAGTCGCTGCAGCATGGCCAACGTTGAGTTCCACCTGGTGGGCATGTCACATATTAGGCGGTTCTTGGGCAGGTTCAGCTCCTTTTGCAGCTCAGTCAGCCGAGCACTGGCATTATAAGATCGGCGGAAATGCACACAGACTTTCCTGGCCTGCCTCAGGACATCCTGTAAGCCTGGGAACCTGCCCAAGAACCGCTGCACCACCAGGTTGAGGACGTGAGCCATACAGGGCACATGGGTGAGCTGGCCCTGTCGCAGGGCGGAGAGGAGGTTGGTGCCATTGTCAGAAACGACCATTCCTGGCTTAAGCTGATGTGGCGTCAACCACCTCTCGGCCTGCCCCTGCAGAGCTGCCAGAACCTCTGGCCCAGTGTGGCTCCTGTCCCCCAAACACACCAGCGCAAGCACGGCATGGCATCTTTTTGCCTGCGTACTTGCGTAGCCCCTTGTACGCCTACGGAGCACCGCTGGTTCCGAGGACAGGGCACTGGAGGAAGAAGAAGAGGAGGGGGTGGAGGAGAGAGGTGTGTCACAACCAGTAGTAGCATTTTGGAGGCGTGGTGGCGGAACAACCTCCAACACTACTGCACCTTGTCCTGCATCCCTCCCAGCTGCCAATAGAGTGACCCAATGGGCCGTGAAAGAAAGATAACGTCCCTGTCCATGCCTGCTGGACCATGAGTCAGCGGTAATATGCACCTTACCGCTGACCTCCCTGTCCAGCGAGGCATGGACATTGCCTTCCACATGCCGGTAGAGAGACGGAATCGCCTTCCGTGAGAAAAAGTGGCGTTTTGGAACCTGCCACTGAGGAACCGCACATTGAACAAACTCACGGAAGGGGGCCGAGTCTACCAACTGAAAAGGCAGCAGTTGAAGTGCTAGCAATTTAGCCAAGCTAGTATTCAACCGCTGGGCATGTGGATGGCTGGGAGTATACTTCTTTCGACGGTCCAGCAGCTGGGGCAGGGAAATTTGCCTGCTACAATCGGAGGTCGGTGTACTGCAAGTACTTGGTTGTGACACACCTAATTCTACACCTTCAGTCCTCTCAGAGCAGCTTTCAGAGAGGACTGAAGATATAGTGGGGATGGAGATCCCAGCTGATGAGGAGCAAGGAGAGGTCCGCTTTGTTCTTTGGTGTGGGTCTTTTATGTGTGCTTGCCAACGAGCTGCATGGCAGGTCGACATATGTCTGCTCATGCTTGTGGTGCCCAAGCGGCTGATGTTTTGGCCACGCGAGATACGCTTGAGACAAATATTGCAAATAGCAGTGGTGCGATCTGATGCACTCGTCTCAAAAAAGGCCCACACCAAAGAACTTTTCTGATAACGTGCAGAGGCAGCGCCCTGCACAGGCGGAGCTCTGCGGTTTGGTACAGTTGCTGTGCTGGCCTCTAGCTGGCCTCCAGGGGGCATTCTGACTCGTTGGACATGTGACGCTGCATCTTCCTCCTCCTTGTCCTCCTCCTCCTCCTCTCTCCCTTCAGGCACCCACGTGGAGTCAGTGACCTCATCATCCCCTCCCTCTTCACCACTAGAGCAAACCTGGCAGTAAGCTGCAGCTGGTGGAACAGTACTGCCAGATTGCTGTCCTTCAGCATCCCCTCTCTCTGCGCGCACACTACTGACTTCCTCAAGCTGGGTATCATCATCCGAGCCTTCGAATCGTTGGGCATCCTCCTGGAGCATGTACCCAACACTGTGCTCAAAGAGTTCGGGGGACTCCTCAGGAGGACATGGTGGGTCTAGGGAAGGGGTGGCTGATGATGCCATTGAGTACGCTTTGGCAGGTGCTCTGCCAGTACCCTGAGCCTGGGTGAGAGAGGATGAGGAGGGCTTGGTCATCCATTCTACCAAGCCTTCAGCATGATGCGGCTCCACATGTCCAGCTGCCGAAAACAAAGACAAGCGTGTCCCATGGCCACGTGCTGATGACGATGCACGACCACGCCCACGGCCAGCACTGTTGTCTCTAGAAACAGAGCCTGCCTGCCCTGTGTTCTTGCCTCTGCATGCTCTGCCTCTCCTTGGCGGTCTTCCAGCCATTTTAGTCGGTAGTGTATATAGTATAAAAAATAGAGCTCCTATGTGTGCTCACAAAACACTGTAGGTCCTATGGGTGCTGACACTAACACACTAAAGGTACTATGTGTGCTGCTGACAAGAAAATATAGGAGCTCTGTTTGCTGCCACTAACACACTAGAAGTCTTATGGGTGCTGCTGAGAAGAAAATATAGGAGCTCTGTGTGATGCCACTAACACACTAGAAGTCCTATGGGTGCTTCTGGGAAGAAAATATAGGAGCTCTGTTTGCTTCCACTAACACACTAAAAGTCCTATGAGTGCTTCTGGGAAGAAAATATAGGAGCTCTGTTTGCTGCCACTAACACACTAGAAGTCCTATGGGTGCTTCTGGGAAGAAAATATAGGAGCTCTGTTTGCTGCCACTAACACACTAGAAGTCCTATGGGTGCTTCTGGGAAGAAAATATAGGAGCTCTGTTTGCTGCCACTAGCACACTAGAAGTCCTATGGGTGCTTCTGGGAAGAAAATATAGGAGCTCTGTGTGATGCCACTAACACACTAGAAGTCCTGTGGGTGCTGCTGAGAAGAAAAAATATAGGAGCTCTGTGTGATGCCACTAACACACTAGAAGTCCTATGGGTGCTTCTGGGAAGAAAATATAGGAGCTCTGTTTGCTGCCACTAGCACACTAGAAGTCCTATGGGTGCTTCTGGGAAGAAAATATAGGAGCTCTGTGTGATGCCACTAACACACTAGAAGTCCTGTGGGTGCTGCTGAGAAGAAAATATAGGAGCTCTGTGTGATGCCACTAACACACAAGAAGTCCTATGGGTGCTTCTGGGAAGAAAATATAGGAGCTCTGTTTGCTGCCACTAGCACACTAGAAGTCCTGTGGGTGCTTCTGGGAAGAAAATATAGGAGCTCTGTGTGATGCCACTAACACACTAGAAGTCCTGTGGGTGCTGCTGAGAAGAAAATATAGGAGCTCTGTTTGCTGCCACTAACACACTAGAAGTCCTATGGGTGCTTCTGGGAAGAAAATATAGGAGCTCTGTGTGATGCCACTAACACACTAGAAGTCCTGTGGGTGCTGCTGAGAAGAAAATATAGGAGCTCTGTGTGATGCCACTAACACACTAGAAGTCCTATGGGTGCTTCTGGGAAGAAAATATAGGAGCTCTGTTTGCTTCCACTAACACACTAAAAGTCCTATGAGTGCTTCTGGGAAGAAAATATAGGAGCTCTGTTTGCTGCCACTAACACACTAGAAGTCCTATGGGTGCTTCTGGGAAGAAAATATAGGAGCTCTGTTTGCTGCCACTAACACACTAGAAGTCCTATGGGTGCTTCTGGGAAGAAAATATAGGAGCTCTGTTTGCTGCCACTAACACACTAGAAGTCCTATGGGTGCTTCTGGGAAGAAAATATAGGAGCTCTGTTTGCTGCCACTAACACACTAGAAGTCCTATGGGTGCTTCTGGGAAGAAAATATAGGAGCTCTGTTTGCTGCCACTAACACACTAGAAGTCCTATGGGTGCTGTTGGGGTGCAATGCTGTGCTAACAGCACTGCGGTTGGTACTACTGAAATACTGTACTAACAGTAAAACACGCACCAGACTAATCCCCAGCAGCAGCTTATAACACACTAACTGCAATCAGCAGCAATGAACGATCAATGACTTAGGTAGCAATGGTTTAGCAAAGAAATAGCCAATGGTTTAGCAAAGAAGAGCAAATCTTTCTGTAGCAATGAATCAAGCTAAGACACAGAATCAGCAGACTGATCTCTCCTAAAGCCGGAACTCATGTGACTGGCGCCGACGGCATGGCGGCCTTTTAAATGGTGGGGTGTGTACTAAAGCCCCTGAGCTTTAATTGGCTACAGGCGTCCTGCTGGCCGCAATGCATTGCGGGGCCGCTCGCATCACACGAATGTGATGCAAACGGCCCAAATAGTTCTGGGCTCGCCGAGCGAGCGAACGCCCGGTGCTCGATGCGAACGTGGGTTCGAATCGAGCACCGGGCCCATCCCTAATGGTGATATATGGGGCTCGTCCATCAGTGGTTATTTGTGTCCAAATGGATGAGTTGTACTCGTATTACATATCTGAGAGAAAGATCATTTCATAGGGCAGAAGACAGATACCCTATATCTTCAGTAAGACATTATTTACTAGCATACTTTATCTTTTTCTGTTCATCTCATTTTTATATGTGGCCAATATTAAAACTTGGTAGATGATATTACCACATAGAAATAAAAACTTTCATTTATATATAATGGCATTGACGTCATCCTATAGCTTTCCCTGGTATGGTCATTTACATACCTTTTATGCTAGGTTACGTTTTAGTTAAGTGGCCTTTTGGTGCGCAGGGAAAGCACCCTCATCTAATTCTGAACCATTATTATTAACAGAAATTGTTTATTGCTCAAGAAACCTGTCTGAGAAAGGCTGGACTAGGCAGTAATATAGTTCTATCCCCCTTGGTGGGAGTGGAGATGACCCCATCTATAAGGATATCCAGTAGATACACACAGAGCACAAGGCCTTGTTCACACTACAAGACGTTTCTCTGGAAAGCAGTTCCTCTGAGCTCCACAAGGTGGAGATCTCACTTCTACCCAGACAGGAAGTCTCTATGGAAGACAGGAAATGATGTCAGGTACACACAGGAAGTTCCGGGTGAGAGGTGAGTCGGGAGGAAGTAGATAGAAGACATTGCTGGAAGTGCCAGCAGATGAGGTAATAAGATCTTATTTTTTATTTCTTTATTTCCTTCAGGAGCAGAACATTTCCCCACTTGTGGGGCCAAAACATTCTCCTCATTTTGGAGATGTGTCACCTTTCCCACCAATCACCTTCTCCCCTGATCAGTCTATACTAACGGGTTATATGACTTTTATTAGTGATGGGGGGAGGGGGGGTTATTTAGGGGGATTGGAATATGTATGTCTTTATTTTGAGAGAGTCAAATGGGAAGAAAGAGGGAACAATATAATTTGTAGTAAATGTCCTGAAAACTAATGTCTCCATAATGATCCCAGTCTCAGATATTCATCCTAAAATGTGATCAGTAAAGTCTCCCGAGTACACAAAGATCACAGGAATATGATGTGTCCTGTCAAAGCCTAAAGAAAACATTCACCTTTTATTTAGGAGAGGTGTGACGCACCCGGGAGAAATTACTCTGTTTATAGATACCTCACAGAGCCTTCTACCGATGTCCTTCCAATCCAAGTCAGAGAATCCTATGACATCACACTGGCCTCATAGCTCCTTCTCTCAATGTCCCTCCATTCAGAGTCAGAGAATCCTATGACATCATACTGACCTCACATCTCCTCCCCCAATGTCCTTCCAACCAGAGTCAGCAAACCCTATGATATCACACTGACCTCACAGCTCACCCTCTCAATGTAACTCCATCCAGAGTCAGAGAATCCTATGACATCACACTGGCCTCACAGCCCACCCTCTCGAAGTCTTTCCAACCAGAGTCAGAAAACCCTATGATATCACACTGATCTCACAGCTCCTCCTCTCAATGTCCCTCCAACCAGAGTCAGAGAATCCAATGACATCATACTGACCTCACAGCTCCTTCCCCAATGTCTCTCCATCCAGAGTCAGAAAACCCTATGATATCACACTGACCTCACAGCTCCTCATCTCAATGTCCCTCCAACCAGAGTCAACAAACCCTATGACATCACACTGACCTCACAGCTCCTCCTTTCAATGCTCCTCCAACCAGAGTCAGAGAACACTACGACATCACACTGACCTCACAGCTCCTCCTCCCAATGTCCCTCTCACAAGCAAAAGCAAGATTGTTGGTCCCAGAATTCCTTGCAATAAGTTTTTAACCTACAGAGTGGGGGGCCCTGTCTGGGTAAATTATATCCCAGTGGGGTTTTGATAAAAATGGAGACCCGATTGGTGAGGAGGATTGTGGGGATGTCATTTGATTTTACTATTTGTGTTCAAATCTAGGAGTTTTCCTCATGTGAAATCTGGAGATCATATGATCATCACATTGGCTCCACCTCCCTCCCTGATAGAATAGAGAAATAAAAAGAAGATTCTAGAAGTCACCAGAGAGATGATGGAGGAGAGGTGAGCGGTGCTGGGAATTCTGGGACATTATCCAGTAACAGACAAGGGATGTGTCTGGATGGTGACTGTATCATTGTGTGTGTCAGGTTCCTATAAGGTGTCAGGATGTCACTGTCTATTTCTCCATGGAGGAGTGAGAGTATTTAGAAGGACACAAGGATCTCTACAAGGACGTCATGATGGACAATCAGCCGCCCCTCACATCACCGGGTAAGAGGAGACTTTATTGTAAAGGAGAGAGCAGTACGGAGGGTCCACCTACAGTAGATCCCCCATTATCTGATAAACACATAGAAACAATGTATTCAGTCAGTGTGTGTGTTTCCTACAGATGGATCCAGTGATGGGAACCCACCAGAGAGATGTCCCCATCTTCTGTATTCCCGGGATTCCACACAGGAAGGTCACACCATCCCTCACCATCATCAGGTAGATGAGGAACAATCACTGACAGTATCATTAGGATCTGTACATTATCTGTATTGTTACAATTGATGTATTTTTTATTCTATATTCAGAGTGGAAACCTGAGAGATTCTAAAGTTGAGGTTAAAGGAGAGATAAAAGAGGAGGATGATGAGGATGGGGTGATGGAGGAGTCAGAGTTTATAAAAGAACACAAAGATCTGTACCAGGACACCATGGTGGAGTCATCCAGCTACAGAAACCCACCAGAGAGATGTCCCCATCCTCTGTATTCCTGGGATTCCACACAGGAAGATCACACCATCCCTCACCATCATCAGGTAGATGATTGACAATTATTGGTAGTTCTGATTTATACACAGCATGTTTGTTACAATGAATGTTTTATTATATATTCAGAGTGGAAACCTCGGGGATGCTAATATTGATGTTAAAGAAGAGTATAAAGAGGAGGATGAGGCGTATGGAGTGATGGAGGCGTTTTCAGAAGGACACAAGGATAAGATGGAGCCACCTAATACCAGGAACCCACCAGAGAGATCTCCCCGTCCTCTGTATTCCCAGGATTCCACACAGGAAGATCACACCATCCCTCAATGTTACAAGGTTGGTGGGATGGATCATCTAGAACATGAATTTGAGGAGATAGGGGGGTTTATTTACTAAAAGCAAATCCCCTGTGCACTTGGAGGTGCAGTCGCTGTAGATCTGAGGCGAACATAGAAGGAAAATAAAAAAAACAGCATTTTTGCTTGCACGTGATTGGATGATGGAAATCAGCAGAGCTTCCCCTCATTTCAGATCTTCCCCTCAGATCTACAGCGACTGCACTTCCATGTGCACTTGTAGTGCATAGTGGATTTGCCTTTAGTAAATCAACACCAATGTGTAGATTTTATATGTGATGTCACAATAATAAATCTTATATCTTACAGATGATATTCTCTCTCATTTTCTTGATTTAGAGTGGAGATCCAATCGATATAGAATTTGAGGTTAAAGCAGAAGAAGAAGAGAGGTATGTGAGGGATGATAAGCAGTCTATGGAGAAGGATGGAATAACGGTGACATTTATAGAGGAGGACACTCCTACAGAGATCAGTACAGGTGGGTCATTAACACTAACTACATTCCTCCACCCATACTGCTCACTGATTGGTCCAGAGTAGGGCGGGGACTGGGTGATATCAGCCTGTAATCCCCTGGTCACTTTCCTGAGCTCTGTTCCCTGTCCTGTATTCCTGTATTTTTCTCGGATAATCTTCCTTCTCTGTGCTGCAGACACAATTATGTATCTAGACTGGATTTATGGAGATTCTGGGGTTCAGCTGGCAGCAAAATGTTAATTTTCACCATAGATGTTACTAGACCTAGGCACCTGGGGTGTGTGCTTTGGGTCCTCTGCCCCATACCCGGATATGGAAAGATCTCTGACAGACAATTCTCCCAGGGTTACTTGTTCTGTCGTCTGCTGGCTGTGCCGGGTGGGGGGTTATGTCTGTATAGTCTCAGACCCAAGTCACTGAGTGCAATCTCAGGAGATGGGAGGCAACGGTGTGGGACCTCTAACTTGTCTCATATAAATTTTTAATCTTCCACTGATTACTAAATACCAATATTATGAGTCCTGACCCTTACACTGTATAATTTATATTCTACATTACATACTCCTGACCCCTGCACTATATACTCTATGTTGTAATTACATTATTCTGATACGATAAAATCCTAACTGTTGTATCCTACATAATACGTTGTACATTACATAGTCCTGACTTTTACACCCATTTTCTACCAGCTGCACATTTTATATCTGATGATCTGATTGGAGCACAGACTTTTACATGTTGATAATAATGTGATAACATCCTCAAACTTTGGAACCTTAAACAGAAAGTGATAATGGGGGAGGAGTCAATAACCCAATGATGGTCTTCAGGATCAGTCCAGTCTTCATCTTGGTTGTTTTCCCAATCCTCACTCTCTGACCTCTGGTGGGGCTCAGCCCCACTGTTATTCATGACTAAATCATGGACTAAATAAGAAAGTGCAGGACTTCTTGTGTTGGAAAGATGGCAATGAGTGATAGAGGGGGTGGGGACACTCGTCCTATAGTCCCCTCATCACTGTCACTCCTATAAAAGACAGTTCTCGTTGTTTCCTCACTCTCTGACTAAGGTCCATGAATAAAGAAATTAACTGGTAGGAGATTCAGAGATGTAGAGCTGAAATAACTAATTGTGATAATTTTATTATAATCGATTATGAAAATAGTTGTCAACTATATTCATAATCGATTAGTTGGTCAGTCGATTAATTGGCCTGCATACAGAATGTATTATTTCTTTACATATTAAAAAATACAGCTCAGTACAACATCCATACATGTCAGTAAATGCCTGAGAACTTGAATGTGTGAGGAGCAATGCCTCATGGGACATGTAGTCCTGGGCAAGAGAAGGAAGTAAGTGATTCAAAAGACAGACCTTTACCTTCCTATAGGGGAACTCTATACTATACTTTGTGGCTTCCTATAGGAGAACTCTTTATTATACTTTGTAGCTTCCTATAGGGCAGGGGTGCCCAACCAGTTGCCCGGGGGCCACATGTGGCCCACGGAGCCCTCTGATGTGGCCCGCAACCTCCTTCTGTGGGATGGCAGATTGGCAAGCGCAGATCAAGGGTTGCAGACCCGCCATCCCTGAGCATCTTTGTTGTTAATGAAGCCGGCAAAGCAAGTGGATGTGGAGCAGAGCTGTATAAGCTGAGGCTTCCTGTATAGCACCGTCTCCTGACACAGGTGGAGTGATATCAAATGCACTCTGCCTGGGACAGCAACAGCAGGCGATACCTGAATGGAAGACTTATTAAAGGTCAGTTTATTACTAAAATTGCAGTGCATGTATGGGCATATCTGCGCAGTGGTTACTGGGCTGCTT